>JAZHPH010000265.1:15334-146616 GCA_037356405.1 Nasonia oneida | reverse complement strand
TTTAAAGAAAATATTAAAAAATTGATATTATAATTATACGATGAAATGATATTATATTACAATTGAAGGGGAAAAAGTAATAAAATACAAAAATGTTAAGAAAGTTTCAGTTATATCGATTACAATTTTCAAATTTAACGAGATTTCGATTAAAGATGTTTAAAGGTAAAAATATGTAAATATATAAAGCAAAAAACTTATTGTAAAATTATAAATAAAAAAAAACAATCTAAATTACTGTTCTTTTCAGGTTATTAAAAACCAGAAATAGTGAAGAAAAAGTGAATTTAAACGAATCCATTCATTGTTAACTTTTGTTGTTAAAATATTACATTTTAATTATTAATTTGCATTTCTATATTACTTGTCAAATAATTGTTGAACGATATTACAATGTTTTATGCTAGTCTTTTGAAAGTATTGTTAGGAATCCTTTTTTTAAATGCTTAAGATTCATTTTATTTTGGTAATCAATTTATCGAAATCACCAAATTTCGTTGGATATTTTCTAGATTATGTTATATTAACAACAATTTAATGTTTAATATTTTGGTAACGAAACATTAAGTCTCAATTTTGTTTTAATTATTTTATCATCTTAAAAATAAATATTATTTTAAAGTAAGAGAGAGAGTGAAAGAAAGAGGGATAGTGAGAAAGTGTGTGTGTGTGAGAGAGAGAGAGAGAGAGAGAGAGAGAGAGAATCAATTTAAGGCATACTTCCGTTATATATGTTTATTATATATTTTCATATATATATATATATATATATATATATATATATATATATATATATATATATATATATATTCATGGTACAAAAAATTACAAGTTATCACAATTTTGATAAGTATTCATCTAGATCATCTCGTCCTAAAGGAAAATATGAAATAATTTAAATTATAAAAATGTTACTATTTATGAAATGTCATGCAGTTGCTTTCATTTCTACCTGTAAACTATCATGTAATTTTGACATAAAGCTGGCAATTTCTGAAACATAATATAGAATCGTTAAATATAAATGTTGGATTAAATTATATCGTAATTTATACCTGTATTCACATTTTTAAATAAATTATAAATCTTATTACCCTTAGATAATTTACTTCTTTTCTTTATATTTTTCTTTTTTATTACTTTTCTTTTCTTGACACCTCTCATTTGGCAAATCACTAAAAATAAATTTATCTTTTTAAATCATATACAAACATATAAATATATATTTATATTTATATAAAAATTTTTAATTATTTACCTTTTCATACAATTTTGGCCATATTGTTTTACTTCACTATTCTTTATGGATACAGTTGATTTTACACACCCTAAATTTAGCCAATAATATGATATGATAATATATATATATATATATATATATATATATATATATAATGAATAGTAAAATGAATATTAGAAAAAACTATGACATAGGTGCCATCCGGTATGTTATTATCTATTATTTTGCAAAAGTCGAAGTTTATATATAAATATTTCGTGAAATAGCATTTGAATAATGTCTCAAAATCACGTAACGTTTGTAGGTATTTGTGTGAGTAATTCAAATGCCATTTTGCGTTATATTTATATATGCAAACATTGCAAAATCATAGATAATAACATGCTGGAGGGCAACTATGTCCTGGTTTTTCGTAATATTGTTTTTACTATTTGTTAGAACCACAAAATTTGTTTTTTTGTCTGCTACATTGTGGCGCGAAAATTGAATTTTTAATTGATTATCATATCCTCTTAATAATTTTCAAAGAATTCTGTTGTTTGTATAAATTCTGTTTTTACTTAAATATATTATTTGTTTTTACTTATATACTCATCAATTCATTTTGATATACAGTTTTACACCTTGATAAACTTTTTTAAACGTTTATATGAATTGTCAAGCAAGTTTAAACAATTTTCATTATAATAAATAGTTTTTTGAGAGGCAATTTTAAATTCGAATTTCCAGTATTCCTTTTTATTCGTTATATTTAAAAGTAAATGTACAAAGACATTTTATGAGGGTATTTATTAAAAGATTGTTTCTAATCCAAAGTCATACTATTAAGACAATCATGCACGATAGTATGTTTATACTGTATCAGTATACATGTACTATGGATTTACTGTGTGAAGATCTGCAGAGTTTAGGTATGTTTACTACAAATCAAACACGTGATTATATGTACAATTTTTTTAATTTTATTTTATAATTGATAAGTNTTTAAGGAAGCAGAAAAACTTCTTTCTGGGTATGCATAATTCATTAGTATATTTTATAATATTTAAATAATTATTGATTCAATAATTATGACCTCGTGTTTTTTTTGGTTAAGCACATGATTTTCCCACCTGTATAATAATTTGTCGTTTTATTATAACACCGTCTTTTAGTATGCAATCATTATTTTTTTTAATTATTATATGCAATTATTTAATGTAATTTATATCTTTTTTGTTAAAAATGTGTTCGTAAAATATTTTATGATATTTATGTGAAATTTAATATAAAATTTTTTGTAACTGTATTTTAAAATGTAGAATTTCATTTGTAATAGTTCAATAACCATATTTAAAATCTATCGTGAAATTACAAGTAAATATTTAAATCAGGACTTATACGTTTATGTGTATTACGTATTATTCCAGTAGTGCCGAACTCGCGCATATACATTCCGCTACACGCATTAATGTAAACACAAACTAACTCTATTTACTTGTTTGATTCGACACGGAACTTACGTTGTATTTATTATTATCTGATTTATAATTTTCTTTTTAATTGTAGACATAATGTTCTTTTGTAAATGTAATTTGTATAAATGTATACATACTCACAAGACTTACATATTTTTTTTTCATTTTACACTTAAAATTTTATATATAGCAATTAATTTATGAAACTCTACATAAATTATTTTTTTAAGACGATTTGATATAAAATTTAATGTAACGTTTTACATATTAAATAATATAAGTATAATTGTAGGTGTTAAATTAAAATTTTTTTTTTTAATATGAAACTGTTTCTATACATACATTTAACTGGGCTTAAACATTTAATTAATTTTAGTAAAATTGAATTCACATACATACGCTCCTCATTTATGTACTTACACTTACTCTTAAGTCTATTTGTTTGTTTTGACATTAAACACATGCTTTGCATATATTATTACTCTTCCTTACACTGTTGAATTTAGATGTAAAACTTGACGTAACACTTTACATAAATTTTATTATATAACTAAAATTTACTTACATACCTTATTTAAAGTTTATATTCTAATTGAATAATGTATTTTTTAGTGTTTCTGTCAAAGCCCGCGTCACTCATAAAAGTGACATAATAAGTTTTGCCAATGGAACATTATTTACAATGGATTGCATTGAGACCTCTGGTGAATTCAGAGTAACTGGTTTCAATGAAGTTGCATCTTTATTATATCAAAAATTTAAAGTAAATTTTAAAATTTAAATTACAATCTTTAGTTATATATTTTAATCTTAATGAAATTGTATAGTTACTTACATATATTATTTTAAGGTCAATGCTGTTTATGAATTCAAGAATGTAAATTTTTCATTGTGTAACTCGAAGTTTAATAAATTTAAAGAAAATACGTATGAAATCAGTTTAAAAACTGATTCAATAATCAATGAAATCGAGAATGTGGCGGCTATACCTAAAAACATTCAACTTTTTATCATTCATGGAGATAGATTCTATAAATTCTGGAGATTTTATAGGTAAATAAATTTATTTTAAACTGAAAATATTTTATTCTTTAATTCAATACTTAAAATTTTAATTTGTAAAATTGTAATTTTTATTATTACAGATATTGTAGGTATTATTCGAAATATTGGCGAAGTAGAAAACATCAAAGATGATACTTTTGTTAAACGTGAAGTTACATTGAAAGATGATCTGAAAAATGAGGTAATTAAATGTTTTTTGAATTGACAATTTTTTAATATTTTTAATATGCTAAATGTATGTCATCATAATAACAATTTTTTCAGTTAACTATCGTTCTCTGGAATAAAAACGCAAAATCATTCAATGGAAATGTAAATGATGTAATGTCAATAAAAGCCGGTAAAGTGGTTGAGTACAAGGGCATTAAAAAAGTTTCAGTTCTTTCAATTACTATATTGAAATTCAATGATAAGTCAATTCCAGAAGTTAAAAGGTAAAAATAATTAATTTTAATTATCTAAGTTATAAATTTATTGTAAATTTTGAAATAATACATACATTTAAATTTATATCATTTTTTTTAATAACCCTCGGAAATATGAAAGTTTATGCCTAATATAGAATGAGTCACCTAATATATAACAAATTATTTTAATAAAACAATATTAAATATGTAAATGTTAAATATACAAATATATAAATTTTTATGCCTAATATCGACCGAGCGACGTTAGGAGGGAGGTGATCCTGCTAGTAAATAATTAAAAGCTTTGTGTTTTTTAGGTTGCTGAAAGAAATGATTGCCGCAAAGGAAGAAGATTAGTTAATGTATCAATTAATGTATCGAAAAAGGCATTTATTTCGATTTTGTTACTTATATTGTTGTTGAATATTATGATTTACTTATACTGTTTTGTATTGTACTGTTCCTTGTATTAGTATAGTGTAGTATTAGTGTAGTAGTATGGTAAGAGCAGTATATTGTATTCGAAACGGCTTTTTCTTTATAATTGTTATTAATTTATTTTGTATTATGTACTAAGTTTAAATGATTCTATATTTAATTTTTGCAAAAATAAAAATTAAATATCTTGTTGTCTTAACAATATAATTCACGTGTTTATCCCATTTTATATTACAATCAAATATTTTAGAGTTATTAATAAATATTACGAATTACTTTATAAAAAAACTAAGATCATAATAATATGCAATAAAATTTAAATTTTAAATTCATTTGTATAATTTAAGCTGTAAAGCAAAATTAATAATGTGACGAGACACGAGTCTCGCACATATAAATATACATGAGGACGGCCGTGATAAACATAAACAGGCGCAACGCGCGAATACACACGACGCGAAATGGGCGCGCGCGCACAACATTCACAAGGCGAGTCCGCACGAAGCGAAGCGAGCGAGCGCGCGCAACAACCGCAAGGCGAGTCCGCACGAGCGCGAAGCGCGACAGCCGTCAAACAGCTCAGCAACGGCGCGCCAGGCGGCGCGAGCGGCGTACACACTCAGAAGCATCCACACCGCGCGCCTTTATAAGGCGGACAGCGCAACACGGTAGGGAGTTCTACTCGAGCTCCACTCCAGGTAGCATCGTGCGCACACGTTACTACAGGGAGCAGCGAGAGCTAGATCTACGCCGACGAAGTCGTCTCGTGAGCACACGTGACGATTTGGTAGACGAACCGAAACCCGAAACTCCGAAACCTAAGACTCCGAATTGCCGTCGTGAACACACGTGACGATACCCGGTGCCACCGTAAAAATCCTAATCAACAAAGCCAGCCTTACGCCGACATCTCACGACTCGCTTTATCTCTGTGCGCACACAGGATAAATAGAGGAACGAGACGAGCGACGAAGATTTGTGAAGCCGTGCGCACACGACTTCATAAATCCGAGGGATAACCTCAAAATCCCGTGTGAGTGTGACTGCATGTATATGTGTATATGTTTGAGTCCATAATTGGGATTTAAATTGCTTCAATAATAAAAATAGTACTAAAAATGTTGCTTATATTTGCTTATTTTAATTTATTTAATACATACATTTAATTTTATGTAATTACATATTTTTATATATTTTCATTTGATTTTTCTAGATATTCATCCAGTTCATCTTTACCGCTAAAATATGCTTTATACCTTGTGAAATAATAGAAACTTTCTTCGTTCTAGCCATGGAGGTAACAAGAGAGGTGGGCAGACAGCGGGTGACCATCGCCTCAGCCTATCTCCCATTCGAAAAGGAGTGGTGGTGGTGGAATACTGCGAGGAAAGGGGACTCACCCTGGTTGTGGGGCGTGACGCCAACGCACACCATCTGGTGTGGGGAAGCACGAACACTAACGACCGGGGGACGACCCTACTCGAGTACCTGACTACCACGAACGTGGAGATCATCAATAGAGGTAACGAACCAACCTTCATGAATCTAAGGAGGAGAGAGGTAATTGACATTACACTCTGCTCAAGGCAGCTAGTAAGATTTATCAGGGACTGGAGAGTGTCGGACGAACCCTCACTCTCCGATCATGCACAAATTTGTTTTATGATTACAGGGAAATCGCGACAACAGGAAACATGGATCAGAAACCCCAGGCGAACGAACTGGGTGGAATACAGGAGGGACCTAGAGGAGAAACTCAAAACAGGGTTCCCATAGGAGATACACACGATAGAAGAGCTAAACACTGCGGCAGAATCGCTGCAGAGGGCCATCACCGAGGCATATGAGGCCAACTGCAAACTGGTAAGGGGCAGAGGCAAATATGAGGTACCCTGGTGGAATAACCGGCTAGAAAAGCTGAAGAAAACAACCAAAGCTCTACTCAAGAAAGCAGTTAAGAGCAATGATAACCGGAAATGGATAGCCTGGAGAAGCAAACAGAAAGAATACCGACATGCTGTAAGGAAAGCCCAGACTGAGAGCTGGAGAGAGTACTGCAGCAGCGTGGAAGCTGGCAAAGAAGCGGCTAGGCTTGACAAGATCCTAGCACGCAATCCCGAAGCCTGGTTAGGAGCGGTTAAGCTCCCCACTGGCAAGTATACGGAATCGGACGAGGAGACGCTGGCACACCTCATGGAGTCGAACTTCCCCGGCTTTATGATAGCAGGGGATACATGCGAGACGGCGGATGACCAGGTGGAAACCGGTGGCGAAGGACTTCGCCACATCAGTGGCTGCAGGGAACTTGCTAATCTGATTGTCTCGCCGACAAAATTGAGGTGGGCCATCAGCTCCTTCGATTCCTACAAATCGCTGGGAGAGGATGGGATCCTCCCGATTCTGCTCAAGGAAGGAGTTGACACAATCATCGGACCTTTGGTACGACTTACAAGGGACAGCATTGCGGCCGAATACACGCCGAAATGCTGGAGGACAGCTAAGGTTGTCTTCATCCCGAAAACGGGCAAAGGAAGCTACAACACCGCTAAGGATTTCAGGCCTATCTGCCTGACCTCATTCATGCTCAAAACTCTTGAGCGACTGGTGGACAGGTATATAAAGGACTATATCTTGAAGGACAACCCACTGTGCAATGAGCAACATGCATACAGGAAGGGAAGATCAACAGAATCAGCCCTACACGTGGCGGTCTCGCTCATCGAAGAACAGATCGAAGGTGGAGGGTACGCCGTGGGAGCCTTTCTCGACGCAGAAGGGGCTTTCAACAACACTACCACGGATAGTATCTGCAAAGCAGCCACAGATAAGGGTATACCTGATCCGTTAATTAAATGGATCATGAACATGCTAAGCAATAGGAAACTGACGGTTACAAGAGGTAGTACCACCGTCAAAGGCTCCGTCAACAACGGATGTCCACAAGGGGGGAGGGGGGTTCTATCCCCTACTTTGTGGGGTATGGTGATAGATGGAGCACTAAGGATGCTGACCAACCTGGGAGTAGCAGCGGTCGGCTACGCAGATAATATACTTACAATAACCAGAGGCAAACATCTAAACACCCTACTGGACATTACCGAGTCGACAATGAGGCACCTAAATAAATGGTGCGAGGATAAAGGCCTATCTGTCAATCCCCGGAAAACGGAGGTTGTTGTCTTCACCAGAAAGTACAAGATAGGACCTTTACGAACGCTAACGATGCGGGGACAGGAAATACAAATCAAAGAACAAGCAAAATACCTAGGTGTAATTCTAGATAAGAAACTGTACTGGAAGCCTCAAATAGACCAACAGTGCAGGAATTCGCATCAGCTTTTTGGATGTGTAGAAGAGCCATTGGGCAGGGTTGGGGCTTGAGCTACAAGACCGTCCTATGGATATACAACTGCATCCTGAAACCAAGGCTGACCTATGCGGCAACAGTGTGGTGGAAAAGGACAGATCTTAAGACAGTACAAAAGAAACTGGAAACGCTCAGAGGGTGGATCCTAAGGGCAGCAACAGGGGCCATGAAAACCACCCCAACGGCGGCCCTTGGAGCCATCACTGAGGTCGAGCCTTTCCACAGAACAATCCAGGCGGCAGCCTTTATAGCAGCACACCGCCTGAAAAACTACGGACTGTGGAGAGAGAAAGGAGAACACACAAAAGAGCAGATTAAAGGAAAAGACTACGCTGTCTTGTAAATGAGACTTGATAAGATAGTACGTAGATACAACTTCGAGAAAAGATATCACATTCAACTCTCATCAAGGGAAGGAGTGAACACGACCCTGGCTCATCTTCAGGTGAAACCTGGTACACGGATGGAGCTAGGAAGAAGGGCAGGAGCTGGAGTCTTTCGGAGAAGGCCCGGAAAGAGGCTTATAGTACCGCTCGAAGAGCACGCCACCGTCTTCCAAGCGGAAATAACAGCCATCCTGCTCTGCGCGCAACTCGCGCTAGAAAAAAAAAGACAGGACTGTATCAACATCTGTACGGACAGCAGAGCCGCCCTAGCCGCGCTAGACGGCTCCAGCACTTCCTCCAGACTGGTATGGGACTGCATAACGGCCTTAAACAGACTGGGCGGAGAAGTACGCAGACTCACCCTCTACTGGGTTCCAGGACACAATGGAATCAGAGGAAACGAGATTGCGGACGAACTCGCCGGAATAGCAGCGGGACAAGATCTACTTGGACCGGAACCCGCTCTTGGTATTCAGGTGTGCACCGTCAGAGAGGCGGTGCACGGCTGGCTGAAAGAGCGACACCTAAAAGAATGGTGCGACAGCACCGGGTGTAGACAGGCCAAAGCACTGATAGGATCATGCATCAAAGAGGACTGGGCGTCGGAGATGCGGGATCTAAGCAGGGCGGAGGCAAAGATCTTCACTCAACTAATTACCAGACACGGGACGCTGGGATATCATCAGCACATAATAGGTCGAGTGAACTCACCAACGTGCAGGTGGTGTAACCAAAATGAGGAAAGCAGTATACATGTATTATGCCACTGCTTAGCCTTAGCCGAGAAGAGATATAGGGCGCTGGGGATGACGACTTGCGAACCAACAGCGATCCAATCACTGACCGTTAGGAAGGTGATACACCTGTACAAATCACTAACGGGTTCAGATACACAGGAATGGGGCATACCACCTGACACCTTTCACCCTGAAGGATAAGTAATACAGGAATGGTGCATACCACCTGATACTCTGATCCTCAAGGGACGAAACTAGACTGGTACAACCACTAGTTAATCAACGGGGATGCAAAGAGCGTGAGCCTAGGCATCAGGACTTAATGTCCACCCAGTCTAACAATAATAATAATAATAATAATAATAGAAACTTTATAAATTATCAGTACATACAATTTTGAAAATGCCAAATTTGTGATCGTATTCCAACATGCAAATCATTAATATTTTGAACTAAAAAGTCAATTCCTGAAAGATTATTACAGTGTTGTATTAGCAACGTAGTAACTATTTCGAAAACATTTATGAATTTGAATTATAATATATTTGATTAAGGATATTTATCTGTACATTGAGAAATTGATTGTTTCAATTTTGATTTTTGTCTCGTAATATTTTTTTTGTGCTTCACAATTTTTCCTCTTAATACTCCACGTAATTTGTCAATTACTAAAAAAATCATATTATATAAATAAACATAATTAATGTTCAATAACACATAAGCATAATTCAAAGTAATGTTAAGCATTACCTCGATTGATAAATTTTGACATTTTTCAATAGTATATGCTAATCACCAATATTCTTGATTAACGAAGTTCCAAAACTCGACTGAATATAAGCGTATGTTTGTATACATTGGTATAGACGATTCATGTAATAAGGGTTTTCGTGTATGTACACTAATACAAACACAATATAGAATGATTTGTGAATAACGTTCGTGCGAATATAGCCATTGATCTAATACACGTTGATTGTATTCCTTATATTGGGCTTGAAAGCTTTAACTACTATAAATAGTATAAATATTATAAATATAATATAAATTATTATATTTTGACGAAAACATCGCTATTTCAAAACAATACGTAAGTATTTAAAATAATGTGCATGTATTAAAATATAATAGTATATTAATTTTAATTTGTACAAATGTAAAATAGGTTATTTAGCATAATAAAGTTTAATCAAATAAATTTTGGCTTACTTACGAAATAAGTTTTCTAAATCATAATTCTATATCGTTGTTAGTTTTATTTTATTTTCTATAAAATTAATTGCGAATTTTTTAAGAGTTTTATTTTGTACACAAATTTTCTTTTAGCTAATGTTTTAGAAGTTCAATCAAATTACAAAAATTGAAATGTATCTTTTAAGCTTTTAGTAAAAAAAAACACAAAATAAAGCCATCAAATTATATAACGTACAAATTAATTTTTTGGATTTAAGTGAACCTAAATATTAATTACTTGAATAAGACAGATTAAATTGTATGTTATATTTTATAATGTATTCATTTTGTAATGTCGTACTCTTCTGAAAAATTAAAATGTACTTTTTAATCTTTATAACTCGTCTGGCTTTCTGAAAAAAATAAATTTTATTATTGTGTTTAGATTGTGTTTAGAACAGTGCACATATATGCAAAATGCCCGAAACGGATTTAACTGGTTTAGCAAAAATTAACATTATTTGGCACAGCAAATTTCTCAGATTTCATTTACAAAATTTATTGTTAAAATTAGTTATGATAGTTGTTTAAATATAAAAGTTATTTTTTAAACGAGTTATAATAGTATTTTCATTTTAAATTTGTTATTTAAATGAGTTATAACAGTTTTATTGTTCGATTATAGCATTTATGATTTTATTCTAGGATTCATTGATTTACTTCATATTTACGTGTATTTATTTGACGTAAGTTTTATTTTGATTAAAAACATTGAAATTGGCCATATACCTTCAGTTTATCATGGTTTTAAGTCGTGAAGATAAGTTGATTGTTAAAGGAACTGGACAATTTTCAGGAGTGAGAAGTAAACTAAATGATAATCATATTTTTGAATTTAACAATATTTTAAAATCATACACAAATTTTAATATGCAATGTACTGTAACAATGCAGTGGCTCTCTAACATTCGACAGGTCGATTTAAATAGGCAATTTATACAGATTTTATGTAACACGCGAACGATTTTCGCGTTTTTCGTACCTATTAATAGGGACTAAAGTGACTCTTTTTTGACCGGCGGGCCAAAAAGTTATTTTAGCCGGCAATAAAAACATTTATTGCCCGCATATTCAAATAGCGGGAAATAATGGCCTTTATTGCCCGCAAAAATTTTTTTTGTTGTAATTTTAAAAAAAAAAGTTGATTTTGATAAATTTGCATTATTTATTTATTTTATATAATGTTTGAACAAGTCAAGAGCACGGTTGCCGTGTCAAAAAATAGTCACATCAGTCCCTCTTAACACGTACGAAAAAACGCGAAAATACGTCCGCGCGTTACATAAAATCTGGTGTGCACCAAGGGCTAAGTGGGCTTTTTGGCCTCGTGGATTTTGCAGTACTCGTCTGCGGCTCGTAAACGCCCTCGCCTTGACTCGTACTACAAAATCCACACTCGGCCTAAAAAACACAATATACTATTATTTTCTGGATTAAGCAATAATGGCCACTGGATTTGTATTTTTTACGATAATAAAGTAATTCGTGTTTACGATAGTATCACATTACATTTGAAACAGTTCAATATCAACCTAATTCTAACGATTGCGGAGTATTTGCTATAGCTTTTGTAGTTGCTATAGCTTTTGTAGTTGCAATTGTATGTCCCTGTAATAAACTGTTTGATATTAACAAAATGAGAGAACACTTGTACAAAAAGTAGTAATGTGTATGGAATAATTCAAATGAATAATAATTTCAATATGCAATTCATGTACAAAAATTCAAACAGTTATCTTTAGATTTATCACATATTAATATTGAAAAGCTTGAATCTACTTATTTAGAAAAATTAGCTAAAGATCAACAATTACTAATCGAAAATGAATTTAATAATTTAAAATCGAACAACAGTACGAATATAAATTTAGAAGAATGTACGGATTATATCATTGAAAATTTAAATAAACAACATTTAAATAATGACAACAAATACGATGTTATTGCTGCATCAGAAAGTAATGATTATCGAGTCAATCAAATAATGAAACAAAATTCAATTAAAGAATGTTACGTAAAAATGGATATTCTTAATCGTTCAAATAAAAAATATTACATTAAAAACAATGAATTAAAAAGATCTTTAATTCATAACGATACAGTTATTGATGCCAAAAAAAGAAAAATTTTAAATAAAAAAAATAGAATACAGAATTTAACTGAGGAACAACGAAAAAAAAATAATAATGAAAGAAGAGAGAAAGAAAAATTAAATAATTTAAATGCAAACACATATAACACTGCAGAAGCTAACCATAAAAAAGTTTTGAAACAAAAAATTAAAAGGCAGGAACGAAGTGAGGAACTATACATTAAATATAACACTCAAAGAAAACTTACCGAAAAATTAAAGAAAAAAAATTTAACTAAAACTGAAAGTTTACAATTAAAATCAAAAATGGCATTAAAACAAAAATTAAAAAGACAAAACGTATATCAAAACAAAAATCAGAATTGTCAAACTCAGCAAATGAAATTAAAAATTTCAATGAATTTTTAATAACAAAATTGGATGCCATGTTCGATTTCGATTTCGATGAATCAGCAATTATGGAGAATGATTTAGGTAGCATGAGTGAAATATATGAATTCTGTAATGCTAAACATTTCAAATTTGAAGAAACATTTGATAAGAAGTTTTCTAATTGTTGCAATTAAGGAAACGTTGTTTTATCTGACAATATGACTTATCGTAAACGTTTACAAGAAGTAGTTTCTGGAAATACTGACGAAAGTAAACACTTTTTAAGTAATATTAGACAATATAATAATGCACTCGCTTTCGCAATTTTTGGAGCCAGATTTGACGCTCTTTTCGGAAAAGGACCTCAAGTTATTCGAATAAGTGGTCAAATTTACCACAATATTTGTACCTTACATCCAGACGAAAACGAAGCCAGAAAATATGGGTAACTATACATAATTGATAATGAAATGGCCTCGCAATCACGATTGCAAAATAATGTGTCATGTTCTTTAACGCTATTAAAGGAATTAGATAATTTTTTCAAAAACAACAACGTTGAGTTTAATACTAAAGAAATCATAATGTATTTAACACGCAAATCTAATCATGATAAACGTAGATATAATGCAGCTAAATGTAATGAAGTAGCTGTAGTATTTGTAGGTGAAAATGGTCAACCACCAGAAGATCGAGATGTATGTATATATTCAAAACATAGAGCCCCTAATAATATACCGTACATAAGCAAACATGTAGATCCTATGTCATATCCAATTATGTACCCTAATGTCCTTGGATGGATGCCCAATATGAAAAATAAGAATAACAATAATAATATTTCAATGCTACAATTTTATTGTCATAAATTTAGCATTAGAAATGATATTAATCCTTACTTAAATTTAGGAAAATTAACTCAATAATACATTGTTGATGCTTGGGTAAAAGTTGAAGGTTCACGATTTTTATAAAAATTATCGTCGTTATTCATAAAAAATAAAAGTAACGATGAGAACGTAAAAATTGGAAAAATGGTTATATTACCTTCAACATTTACAGGAAGTCCACGTTCGCTACAACAAAACTTTTTAGATTCAATGACAATAGTTCAAAAGTATGGTAATCCAGATATTTTCATTACTATGAAATGTAACCCAAAATGGAAGGAAATTAAACAAAATTTGAGAAAAAATGAATCAGCTATTGATAGACCTGATTTAGTAGCAAAAGTTTTTAATGCAAAAGTTAATGAATTATTAAATGAAATTCTTAAAAAAAACATTTTTGGTAAATGCATTGCATATACTTATGTAATTGAGTTTCAGAAAAGAAGTTTACCACATATGCACTTGTTAGCTTTTATTCATAAAAATCATAAAGTGAACAATGCAGATGATGTTGATAAACTTATAAGTGCAGAAATTCCTGATGAAATAAAATATCCAAGGTTACATAATATCGTTAAGCAATCTATGATACATGGTCCTTGTGGCGAAAATAACTTGAATTCACCATGTATGGATAGCAAAACAAAGAAATGTACCAAAAACTTTCCAAAACAGTTTAATAAGCAAACTACTTTTAATAATACTGGATATCCCCTTTATCGACGAAGTAACAATGGAAAACAAATTTATTTCAATAAAAACAGTATAGCTGATAATCGATTTGTAGTTCCATACAATCCATATTTATTGTTGAAATTTAACTGTCATATTAATGTTGAAATATGTTCAACTATTCAATGTGTAAAATATTTATTTAAATATTGCTATAAGGGGCATGATTGTGCATTTATAAAATGAGTCATGGTAATAATGAAATCGAATGTGAAGAAGAAAATGTCAACTGCGATGAAATAAAACAATATTTAAATACAAGATATGTTAGCCCTCCAGAAGCAATGTATCGTTTACTACAATATGCAATGTACGTTTTATGACACGTAATTTATCGATTAGCTGTACATTTAAAAAATGAACAGTTTGTATTCTTTAAAGAAGGATCAGAAGAAGAGTTGATTAATAAAAACTTAAACACAACTTTGACTGCATGGTTTGAATTAAATGCAAACGATCCGCAAGCTAGACAGTACTTGTATATTGATATACCATATTTTTACGTTTTCAATAAAAAAACAAAGAAATGGACACCAAGAAAAAGAATTTGGAGGCCAGTTATAAGTAGAATATACTTTGTAAATCCGAAAGATCGTGAAAGATTTTATTTAAGATTATTATTATTACATGTGAAAGGGGCTCAATCTTATGAAGAATTAAAAACATTCGAAAATGTCACATACGCAACATTTTATGAAATAGTTGCAGCTAGACAATTAATAACAATTAATAAGGTGAAAATATTTCACTGAAATATATTAATTCTATTTTAACAAGTCACGGGTATACTATGACTGATTTCCATTTACCTAATTTTAGTGAGGATGTTGAGGAAACCAATAAAGAAGAATTTTATGACACAAATGAAATTGAAAATGAATCATTATATAATATAAACTCTTTAACGAATAAACAACGTGAAATTTTCGATGCAATTATAAATAGTGTAATTAATAAAGCTAATCAAGTAAAGTGTTTCTTTATTGACGGACCTGGAGGTAGTGGAAAAATTTACTTACTAAATACAATTATCACTTGAATAAATATTTGAATAAAGAAAAAATAAGTGTTATACCTGTAGCATGGACTGGTATAGCAGCAAATTTATTAATAAACGGAAGAACTTCACATGTGATTTTTAAATTACCATTAAACATAAACGATGATTCAACGTACAATATTACTCCTAATTCAATATATGGAAAAAATCTTAAAAATGTAGAAGTCATAATTTGGGATGAAATAACAATGACATCGAAACATGCTTTTCAGGCAGTTTAGTTTAGGCTTTAAAGACTTATGTAATAATGACGTTGAATTTGGTGGCAAAGTAATGATTGTATCTGGCGACTTCCGACAAACACTTCCTGTTGTCAAACATGAGAATCGAACAAAAATGATTGAAAATTGTGTGAAAAATAGTTATTTATGGAGTAAATTCCAAATAATGACTTTGAAAGATAATATGAGAGTTAGCAATTGTGACAATGAGTTTAAACAATGGCTATTAAAAATTGTAGATGGAAAAAATTCCAACAAATTTGAAATGGACAATGATATGACTTTACTTCCAACAGAATTATTATCAAGCAACGATATAATTATGGAAATTTATGGAGATTGCTTCAACAATAATGATGCCAATAAACTTTGCGAAAGAGTAATTTTAGCGCCGAAAAACGATGATGTCCTAAAAATTAATAATAACATTTTAAATAACATGGAAGGCAATGTCAGAGAGTATCTATGTGTAGATTCATGCGAAGATGATAATAAAGAGATGTTACCAATAGAATTTTTAAATTCACTTACGCCAAATGGTCTACCGCCTCATAAATTACGTTTAAAAGTAGGTGCTGTAATAATTTTGCTGAGAAATTTAAATGATGGGCTTTGTAATGGTACTCGATTAATAGTCAGGAAAATGATGCAATTCTGTATACAGGCAGAAATAATTAGCGGTAAACAATTTGGAAATGTTGTTTTAATACCACGGATTGATTTGACTGCTTCAAAAGGAGAAGTTCCTTTTGAAATGAAAAGACGCCAGTTTCCAGTACGATTAGGATATGCCATGACAATAAACAAATCACAAGGCCAAACATTTAACAAAGTTGGTGTCTATTTACCAAATCCAGTTTTCAGTCATGGTCAATTATATGTAGCATTATCCAGGGTAACTTTAAGAAAAAATTTAACAATTTTACTTTTGAAAAATTCAAGTTTCAAGAATGAAAGTAAAAGTAATGAAGATTCAAATAATATATATACAAAAAATATTGTATATTGTGAAATATTACATTAATAATATAAATATATGTAACAATAATTAATATGTATATATATATATATACATATTAATTATTGTTTATATATATATATATATATATATATATATATATATATATATATATATAACAATTGCGCTAAAAATTGTGTAGAAAAATATAGTAATTTGATTATATAGAAAATGAAATTTTGTGAAGAAAAATATTTTATTGTTTATACACTGGTTGGCCTCCTTTAATATAGTGAAAGAATAAAAATATGACTCTCGAAAATATTAACCTTACCAGCACGTCCTCGCTGTGAGAGTCCGGAAACACATTTATGTGGCTAACGCTGGAAGGAAAGAATAGAATTTATTATATACACATTTATACGACATTAGCTACAATAAATAATTTTACTATCATTAAAATATCTCTACTTACATTTGCTGTGCAGATAAGAGACCATAAATTTTATTGATTTTTACAATATAGTTTTAGATTAGAAGGATCGTATTGCCTGTGTCGACTACGCGTTCGAAATTTTGTGGAGGTTGTATGTATTTTTATATGCATGCAAGTATTAATCTAGATGCCATTTCACGAGATATTTATACATAAACTTCAAACTTTGCAAAATAATAGATAATAACATAGTGGAGGGCAACTATGTCCTGGTTTTTCGTAAAATTGTTTTTACTATTTGTTATAATCAAATAACTTTATTGCTAAGTTTATGGTATATAAAATCAACTGTGTTTTAATCATAAAGGATAGTGAAGTAAATAATATCAAGAGGTGTCAAGAAAGGAAAAGTAATAAAAAAAATATAAAGAAGAGAAGTAAATTATCTAAGGGTAATAAGCCTTAGATAATTCATTTAAAAATCTGAATGTATAAATTAAGATATAACTTAATCCAAAATTTATATTTAACGATTCTATATTATGTTTCAGAAATTTCCAGTTTACATGTAGGAATGAAAGCAACGGCATTGCATTTCATACATATAGTAACATTAAGTATTGTAAAAAGATGTGAATGGCTTCACGGCACACAGGAACATTTGAATGACTCTAAATTTTTAAGGCCCAAATTTAAAGGCCCAAAAATGTAATGGCTCAAAAAGTGTAGGGCCCAAAAATTAAAAAACCCAAAAATTTAAAGGCTTAAACATTTTTATGCCAAAAAATTTTAAGGCCCAAAATTTTTAGAACCCATAAATGTTAAGGCCCAAAATTTGTAGGATCCAAAAATATTAAGGCCCAAAATTATATCCTCGATGTTAAGTTATTGAGAACAGATGTGAACGACTTCACGGCACACGGGTACATTAAGTCTTTTAATATAATAGTAGAAGTAGATAGTAGATATCATTAATGTAATTAAAAAAATTGATTGTTTGATTGAAAATTGAATTTTTAGTCATAAAAAGTTAGATTGATAATTCATTGGCACGTAGCTTCCTCCAACGAAATTTATTGTTCCAATAAATAAAATATTGTTTTAGAATACAGTATGTGAATGTTATTTTAAATATTTCCAAGCTTAATTATTTTACTGTAGGAGTAATTTTCTTATAACAGAGCTATATATTCAGATATTCAGATCAAAATCTCTAAAATAAAGTTGCTGAATCGATTGTTTAATTTTGGAAATATACATAGATAATTAAAAAAAAATCGTCGAGAAAGTTTGAAATTATAATTTAAACATTTTAAATGTATTGTTTTGATGTACACCCGATGTGAATTTGTCCACGGTACCGTTACCAAATCTGACCGGTCAAAAAAACCACATGGCTATAGTCAATAAAGGGAGAGTCATTATACCCGACGTGTACATATGTACAATATATGTTAATGAAATATAATTTAAATTATCAATATTTCCAAGGAGTATTTTTACTACGTTTAACCAAGCCATCTGCGCAAAGATCGGCACTACTCATTTATTATAACTTTAACGACGTGCTTCTAACACACCAAAAAGTATTTTCTAGAAGTTTTGGCGAAACTCAAAGTTATACAAAATTATACTTTGAGTAACCAAAAAAACTTGTTTCATATAGTCGTATTATGAAGATTGATTCACATACTCGTTTTATACCAACTTCAATTAACCTTGCAATTCGGGTACCAAAAAAACTTGATTCATATAGTCGTCAAGATTATATAATATTATAATCGTTAATATTATTTATATATTAACATTCGAATTTTACCAAAAATTATTAATTTATAACTATCCAAAAACCAAAAAGTCGTCGTATAAAGATTGATTCGTATAGTCGTATTATAGTTTCATTAAATTTAGGCGAAAAAGCAAAGGTAATTTTTATACAATAAAATAAAAAAAAATCAACGCGCCTAAAGTACATTGTATTATGACTGAAATAATGTGCTTCTGACAGTACCCCTTGGGTGGTGTGGAAAACTGTCTATTGTTGGTTATCTTTTTACTGTTCATAAATATAGCCAAAATAACTATCAAGGGGCGCGACAGCGCCGCGCTGGCAAGAAAAAGTACGAAGTACGATTTGTCGACGGCGCAACCCTATATACTTTGAAATTGGGTTTTCTTAACCTTAAAAAAATCTCGAGAGCATTTAAATCATTACTATTGCGCGTATGCGCAATCTGTTGGTATCTACTTGAATATATTAACCTAATCTTTCATGATTAAAAAGATTCATCCAAAAATATTAAGTTATTAACTTAATATTGCAAGTTGAAAATTTGCTCGGTATATTTCTTTTCGTTCAGAGTTTCCATCCTCTCCCGATTTTTTCCTCTGCTCCGGTCACGTGACTTCCGGTGAGTATTATATTAGGTATTATACACCAGTGGTTAAAGTGGTTCATCTACTTGACCGACATTCGTCTGCTACTCGGCGACACACCCGATTATATGCATATAATAATGCTTTACGATTATATGCACGATGCGATAAATGTCTAAAGCAATAGTAGCTTATTGTCTATTGAATAGATCAAGATTTCATGAAGTGCAATAGCAAGGAGGATATGCTTTGTAAAAGATGTGGAATCTCCCAAAAAAACTTTTTTCAAAGTGAAAACCTTGGCAAGAAAAAGACTAATAAACGTAGTGAAATCTCTAAATATTAAAATGTCAAGTAAATGTTTTTTGCTATACGCATTGAGATATAAAATTAAAGTTAAAATTAGTTTTCCCAAAAAATGATATCTTAATAAGTATAGCAAAAAACATTTAGTTGACATTTTAATATTTAGAGATTTCACTACGTTTATTAGTCTTTTCTTGCCAAGGTTTTCACTTTTGAAAAAAGTTATTTTGGGAGATATAATATTGTTGTAATATATGAATTTATACAGTCGTAATACTATTCAGAAATGGTACTCGTCGCGCCATCTACTAGTTGTCGACGATTTTGTGCAACGAGACGAGCCTATGCGAGAGCTACCGCACCGCGCAGGCCTCGCGTCTATACTTTAAGTGCATATTATATACTATACCACAATCCGTGTGTAGAGTCAGACTATGCTGTACTCTACACTCTCTCTCTCTTGCCTGTAAGAATCCGAGTAAAGCGGATGTACTGCCGACTAGGCTCTCAAGCATTTCAATATATTAACATTTAAACCTCAACATTATTATTATTTATTCCACGCATCCTTTCCAACATGGTAGCAGAGGTCCGTGGTTTGTATCATTATTCTATCCCGCACATTGACTTTCGAGTCATGTGAGGGATATTCAAAAATTTAGAGGTTAGAAGAAGAGCCACGTGGAAAAGTAGTTAACGGTTATTGTTAACAAACAGAATCACACAGTGAAAAATTGAGTAATGAAATTATAGGAAAAAATGTGAAGCTTGTGAAGCATGAAAATTCGAAACGACTGAAAGAAAAATTTCAAGTGAAGATTAACCAGTTAAGAAAAGGATAAATTCAAAAAATATATGCTCAGTGACGAAGATAAAATTGTCAGGTACTAAACAATAAGAAGAATTTTGAAAATTAATAAAGATTGAAGTGCGATGTCAATAGATTAAAGTCGGCAAGTGAAAAACGTGGTGATGTGCTAGTATAGAGCACATGGCAATTTTGAGGTTAAGCACATGTTTTTGTGGCTAAAGCAAAAAGTGAATCCAGAACAAAATTTAGAAACTAAAGATGCTCTTTGGAAAGAAAATATAAGAAATACGATTAGAAAAATATTTTTGAAAGAATTCAAGAAAATTACTGTATTAAAATATCAAGTATACAACAATATAAGTGCAAAAGAAATTAAAATGGCGAAGCAAGCTAAAGTTGAAGATATCATGATGCCCGTTTTTCATGGTGCAAATTACTCCAGTTGGAAAATAAGATTAATGATTTTATTAGAATATAAAGAGTGTAACGAACCTGCAACTAGTAAAATAACTGCTGCATACAAAGATAAAGAAGCAGATTGGAAGAAAATGGGTTTAAAAGCAAGAACCATCATAATAAGCACTGTATCCGATAAACAATTAGAATATATTGGTGAATGTAAATCAGCATTTGATATGACGGAAAAATTCGATAAAATGTATTCGACGCAATCCATGTCGCTACAAATAATCTGCAGAGGAAAGCTGGAAGAAGTAAAATTGAAGAATTTTGATCAAGTAGACGATTTTTTCGCAGAATTCAAGAAAACTGTGAACGAGTTCAAGGCGGCTGGTGGGAAACTAGAGGAAACAGAGAAGATGAGGTATTTAATACGAGCACTACCACCAAGCTACAGCTACATAGGAGATTTAATTGATGTCATTCCAGAAGATCAAAGGACAGTAGACTATGTCAAATCAAAAATTAAAGAAAAAAATTATACAAAAAACGATTCTGATAAAAAGAGTAATCTAAGTACTTTTACAGCCAAGTTTGAAGGCAAATGTTACAACTGTGGAAAAGTTGGACACTACAAAAATGCATGCACGAGACCACCACAGCATAGCAACCGAGGACTAGGTGCTCAATCCAGTCAAGGTCAACGAAGTCATCAAAGAGGCTACAACAGAGGTGGAAACTACAGAGGTCATGGCCGAGGCAGAGGACAAGGTCAACCCAGAGGTGACTCTTTAAGCGACCACAGCAACTATTCATCTGAATCATGGACAACACAGGTATGCCACGACTCAAACAATTCTTATACCTACCCTCGGGAAAAGTATAAGAATAATAAAACAAGTGAAGTAAATCATGTAACAAGTTTTAGTGAAAATTGTAGCAATATAGATTGGTTGTTAGATAGTGGTTGCACAGATCATATTATAAAAAATGATAAATTCTTTGATAAATGTGTAGATTTGAAAAATCCTATTGATGTAAAATTACCAGACGGTAAAATGTTAAAAGCAACCTAAATAGGAAATGTTAAAACTTATTTTAAAAATTATTATAATCAAAAATATGTTGATATAAAAATCTCTATTACGTTGAAGTCATTAAACAAAATTTGATAAGTCTTGCAAAAATAACTGAAAATTATACAGTATTAGCAAATAAAGATATTGCAAACATTTTTTATAAATCTAGAGAGTTAATAGCTGTAGCAAACAAAAAGGAAAATTTGTTTTATATGAAAAGTTTTGTATTAGAAAAGAAAAATAAATCCATGTATGTAAATTCAATAAAACTAATTGACAAAGTGTTACGTCGGAATGAACGTAACTCACCAATATACATACTTTTATTCGAGTCCCTATCTGCTGTTATTTATTATTTATTTAGTTTTACAAGGAAATCCCTTTTGGCTACCGCAGATGCGGCCACTGCCTTCCGGGAAAGGGAGCCGGATAACGAAATCACTTAGATGGGGTTAAGTTTTAAAGCAACTACTATAATGTCTTTCACTCGTATCAGAGAAAAGAGAAAAGTACCTTGTAGTTTATATATGCGTGAGTGTGTGTGCGTGTGTAGAGATGCGAGCGGCAGGAGGTTGCAGATGTGGGTCCTTGTCGCTCCTTGAGCCTGGCGTCGGTGGTTCAGTGCGGTCAAGCTGGTGTGCGTCTCGGATCCCTTCGGCTCGTCCCTCCTTCGAGCAGGTGCAGACAGATGGGCGCCTTAATGTGTCGTCTCTCTTCTTAGTGATAAGAGAGGATGGTGTGTCTCAGTGATCGTGGCACTTATACAACTTGGTACCACAGAGGTAAAACTGTTTGTTTTCCCGAGTAATTCAACTATTTCCACAAGTCTATATTTTTCAGCGATGAATTCTTTTTTTTACTGATCTTACTCGCGACTGGTAGCGATTTAATATTAACTTATAAGCTGGTTCGAATTTAGTGGTCTGACGACTTGCAGCGATTCGACTTGTAAGGCGACATCAAGAAAACTGACGACGTGCACCCTTTTGCTCCAGGCCTTTATATACTGGAAATTCTGTAGCCTTGATTTTCCATATTTAGGAGTGCCTAATATTCTCACGACTTTTCGCTGCTTTTCGTCGCCTGCGTATTGTCATGTGTAGCTTTTCCCGATTTGTTTTCGGGGGAGCGTGCTCGACCGATGCTTGCTCTCCGCATAGCTATTTTGATTTTCGTCGCTTTTCGTGAGGAATATCGCTACTTGTTTAGTGACATCTTTTTATTTCGTCGCCGTCATTTTTTTCTTGGCGTTAGCTATTCTTTCGGATTATCTTCGCCTAGAGCGCGGTTTGTCGCTACGCCTCTAATCCTATTTTTGTAGGAATACGTTGTGGAGGGGAATACTGCTTCTTGCGGCTGCTGCGATGACGATTCATGTGATGACGTATGTGTGTTTCTTGTTTCGTGCGTAAAAATTATGTGACCTATTTAAATTTGCGTTGTAGGCGCGTAATGGAATCGGGGATTCCATTACAAAAGAAAAATGGCATAGGGCATTAGGCCATGTAAACTTTCAATATTTAAATAAATTGGTAACTAATAGATTAGTTGAAGGACTGCCAGAAAAAATCAAAAATGTCGAAATGAAATGCGCAAATTGTATAGAAAGCAAAATGGCGAATATACCGTTTGAAAATAGCAGATCAAAAACAACTAAAATTTTAGAATTGATCCATACTGATTTGAATGGTCCACATAATACTACTGGTTATGGTGGAGAAAAATATTTCTTAACATTTGTTGATGATTACAGTAAATGCACTAAAATTTTTTGTATTAAAAGTAAAGCTGAAACAGCTAGTTGTTTGAAAGAATTCGTTAATTTAGTTGAAAATAAATTCAATAAAAAGGTAAAGAAAATACGACGTGACAATGGCAAAGAATATTTAAATAAGGAAATTCATGGTATTGAATTATTGCCATGCCCACCCTACGTCCATGAACTAAATGGAGTAGCGGAAAGAAATAATAGATCTGTAATGAATATGGGCAGATGTTTAATGCGTGAAGCCAAAATAGACGTTACTGGCCCGAAATCATAAAAACGGTCGCGTATTTAAAAAACCGTACAATTGCAAATACAGCGGAAAATAAAACTCCTTACGAAATATTTTTTGTATCAAACCTAATGTAGAAAATTTGAAAATTTATGGTAGTCGAGTTTTTGTAAGAATTCCAGAAGCTTTGCGAAAAAGCTAATGGGATGATAAAGCCTAATTAGGTGTACTAGTAGGATATGTAGAAAATGGCTATAAAGTTCTAGTCAATGGTAGAGTCATTCATGCTAGACATGTACAAGTAGTTGAGGAAAATACTAAAATTATTTGTTTAGAAAAACTTGATGATGAAAAAGATAAAGATTTGGAAAATAGAGAATCTGAAAACGTAGAAAATGAAATACCGGAAATAGAATCAAAAATTGATGAATATGATATAAATTCAAATCAAAGAAAATCTCTTATCCCTACTCAGACCTTCGGGGAAAGTAGAGATAACACATTAATTTTTGATATCGCTGAAAATGACAATTCAAGTTTAAAAGTACAAAGAAAATCTAATAGAAAGAAAAGTCCTGTAAATAGGTATGGAAATCCTGTAACTCATTTTATCTATGTAAATCACATTGATGCAAATGTACCGAATACATTTGAGGAGGCGTTAAACTCAAATGAATATAAACAATGGAAAATTGCGATGGACTCCGAAATTAATAGTTTAAAGAAAAATAATACTTGGCAAATTGTTGAAAGACCAAAAGATAAAAAAGTCATTGATGTAAAATGGGTTTATAAAAAGAAAAATAATAATGTTTATAAAGCGAGATTAGTTGTAAGCGTATTTCAACAAAAAGATTATTTATAAAATGTTTATTCACCAGTAGGAAAAATGCAAACTTTGAAAATTTTATTGTCTTATAGTTTTAAAAATAATTTATTTATAGAGCATATGGATGTCGAGACAGCATTTTTGAATGGTTATGTAAAAACAGAAGTTTATGTTAATGAACCGAAAGGTTATGAAACCGGAGACAATAAGGTTTGCAAATTGCAAAAGGCATTATACGGATTACGAGAAAGCCCAAGGGCCTGGTATGATTGCTTCAACAATTTTATCGAAAAATTAAACTTTGTGCGAAGTAACTACGATCACTGTTTATATGTAAATAATGCAAGCAAAGATTCAATATATATTCTAGGCTTTGTAGATGATCTCTTAATCTGTTGTCGAGATAAAAATAAAATAAATGAAGTCAAATCTAGTCTAAAGGAAAGATTTGCAATGAAAAACTTAGGAAAAATTGGAAGTTATATTGGAATAGATATAGATTATAGTGATGATAAACGTAAGATGACTTTAAATCAAACAAAATACATTGAATCTTTGGCTACAAAATATAATTTAGAAAATGCTAAACTATATGATACTCCAATGGAGTCGAATCTAAAACTAGCACAAGCAAAAGAAACAGATGAACGAATTAAATATAGAAATTTAATAGGCGAATTATTATATATAAGTACAGGCACAAGGCCAGATATAGCATATAGTGTAAATTATTTAAGTCGTTACCAAAGTTGCTACGACCAAACTCACTATAAATATGCAATGCGAATTTTAAAATATCTGTATAAAACGAAAGACTTGAAACTAACATATTATGATCATGTAATTACCGAAACTTTAGATTGTATGGTAGATTCCGATTTCGCAGGTGATAATGTAGATAGACAATCCACAACCGGATACGTAATTAGATTATACGGAAATGTTATTTTTTGGAAAGCCACAAACAAAGTGCGGTAACAAAATGTTCAACTTTTGCAGAATATGTAGCTTTGTCAGAGGCAGTCTCCAAAATATTATTTGTAAGAAATTTACTGAGCGAATCATTTGATGTAAATGTAAATGAACCAACAACTATTTACGAAGACAACTCAGGAGCAATTGCAATCGCAAAATTCGGAAATTTACTCCAAATTCAAAGCACATTGAAGTGCAATATCATTATATAAATGAAAGCTACGAAAAGGGCGAGATAGATATTGTAAAAGTTGACTCTAAATGTAATTTAGCAGACATCTTCAAAAAGATTCTGGATAAAACAAAGTTCCTAAACAATAGAAAAGGTTTAAGTTTAATCTAAAGCGTTTATATATAAAAGTTCAGAGTAATAATCGCTAAATTCAGTTGTAAAACTCAAGTTCACTTGAAATGATCTTAATTCGACTAAACTAAAATGCGATAATAAATTGTATGCGTAACTGAGAATCCATGTAACACAAATGTATCGAATTATAATGTAAAAATATCACGACTGTAAAATTCAGGAGGCGTGTTGTAATACATGAATTTATACAGTCGTAATACTATTCAGAAATGGTACTTGTCGCGCCATCTATTAGTTGTCGACGATTTTGTGCAATGAGACGAGCCCATGCGAGAGCTACCGCACCGCGCAAGCATCGCGTCAATACTCTAAGCTCTTTTTATATACTATACCACAATCCGTGTGTAGAGTCAGACTATGCTGTACTCTACATTCTCTCTTTTTTGCCTGTAAGAATCCGAGTAGAGCGGATGTACTGCCGACTAGGCTCTCAAGCCTTTCAATATATTAACATTTAAACCTCAAAATTATTATTATTTATTCCACGCATCCTTTCCAATAAATATAGTATATAATTTTAAACCATAAATATTGACAGTTAACTAACAGTACATTTTAAGTAAGTTAATCATACAAGATTCGTGTTATTGCTGTGTGCAGGCCTGTGTGTGTGTATATATATATATATATATATATATATATAGGTACATGTGGAAATGTGCTATAGAGATGCCAACTCAGCGATTTTTGAAACATAGGCTTTTTTCCAAGTCTATTAATTAAAGGGCAAAAAAAAACATTTACAGCAAAATTAAATGGCAAATCGTCAAGACCGTCACCTCTAATATAGAGTTATTAAGGGGTCAAGCCTGGGTTAAATCCTGCAAAAAAACGAAAAGATATTTTTCTTTACCGAAAAATTTTTTATTTGATGTAATTTGAAAAAAAAAATTCTATCGAAAATATATAAAATATACACAAAATTTGTTGCTAGCAATATTTAATTCATATTTTTTAAAAATGTCTCTCGATAAGTCCGAGGAGGCATGTTTAAGGTATATTTTAAGCTCGGATAGAGTAAAGAAGACGATCTGGATCTTTCAGAAAGCCGTGGCAAGTGACTAAAAACACTTATTTATGTGAAATGTCATAAATTTTGGTCAATGATTTTACAAGGTATATATATATTTTTTTTTCGATAAAAATGGTGTATATTTTATATATTTTCGATAGAATATTTTTTTCAAATTACATAATATAAAAAATTTTGAGTAAGAAAAATATCTTTTTGTTTTTTGCAGGATGCAACCCAGGCTCGACCCCTAAACTCGATATTGAAAACAGGAGACCAAAAATAGTTGAAGCACTTCTTTAAATAATCTTGCGATGAATTCATGGCTAAAATTTGTCACTAAAAAAACTTACCCAGAACATCTTCAACACGTCTTAAGTACATGGTTAGTTGAAAATCTATTTGTTTTACCCAAATTATTGAACCAGCTATGGGTGGAAGATCACGCACCATACTCATTTTGTAGCATTTACTTTGAGCGTATTGTACCTAAAAAATATTTTGATTATTTTTCATCATTATTTCGTAATATTGATGACAGAGATAAGGGCATCAGGAAAAATACTGCTTTATACTGTTACAATACATAGTACAATTCAGCAACTTTATCAGCGTGTCAAACACCTCTTGTATTTATTGTGATAGATAGCTTTACTTTAGCCTTCGAAATAAGCTGAGATGCGCACATGCTTTTACGGCCTAATCTATGCTTTTAATTTCACTACACTTTTCAACGAGTCGTAACCCGCTGACCCTGCTTTCCGTGATATCTCTTTATATCTGATACTTTTTACCGTATTTCTATCCGTCCGGCCTTGGGAACGCCAAACCATTAAATAGACCACAACAGCAACGCTATAATATCCATAAAAATGTGTATACAGGGTTTTTGCAATCGCTGATTACGAATCGAATGTCATATTTAAACAATAAAAATAATAAAGCCACCATGGCACCAAAACTTGAAAATTTTTACATTGAAAAAAAAAGTTAAATGCCTTGTTTTTCGCGCTGTTACTTAACTTACAGAGTAATTTTTTTTTGTAACACATGCACGATTTCTGCGCATTCAAAACTGTAATGCATACAAGTGTGTGTGTGTGTGTGCGCGGACGCATGATAACTTAGGAGTACTTGTCACCTGGTGACCGGTGGAACAAGATCTGGCAAGGTCTCCGCGTCAATGGCTCGCGGGGGGTCTCCGGGTCAAGTCAAAGAAGAATCTAGCGTGCGAGATCGAAAACAGCGGTAACAGTACGAATTACTTTTAAGAAGAACGTAATGCGCGCAAGCGGCTGTTTTGCCAGTTTTCACTGTATATTTCAAAATTAGAAAGGTAAGCAGATAGAATTTATCTCTCATCATTTTATTCACGAAAGATCTCAAAAACTTCACGCGAATATTTTTCAACGTTTTTTTTTAACTTTTGACTTGAATTTTTACCATCCTGAAGTATGTTGAAATCACGTTGCAAGATTCTACCGCGAAAAAAAAAACAATTGAACTACAAGTTAAGAAACAACACGTAAAAGGAGCTCCATCTTTTGCAGCACGTGTTAGCAGCTAAAATACTACCAATTACTCCAGAATGTAGTACTTTTGAGTAGTCTAGGATTGCTGGTTATGCCACATATTTGACGAAGTGAGTAAATACTATGGAGATCAATAAGTGTAAAAATGTTAGAATAAGAGTGGGGAGCCCGAGCAACAGCAGACGTACCTGGGCTTCTACGGCAGGCGGCTACTCGCGGGCTACAGCACTGTCCGCTCGCTCTATATTGAGTAGCACGTGTGTGTGCGTGGATCGACGCGCTAAGTCCGCGCGCTTATGTAAATTCGTTCCTCGCGCATCATCTATCTCTTTCTGAGCAGAACGACTCGGCTCTCCAAATTGATAAGATCACTCTCAGCAACAGCCAACCTCGAAGCCACGTGTTGTGAGTGATCTAGAAGCAGGCCCAGCACGCGCATACTTGCAGCAACGCCGAGAAGCCTGGCCCTAAGTTTTATTTCGCGTGTAATATTTTATATCATATTTTTTAACTACTAATCTGTGCACCCGGGGATATTTCTCGAGAACTGATCCGGGGAGTTTTCACCTAATACTGGTGAATACTCTGCACATAACTTTAACACATTAACTCAGCCTCCAACGAGTTGTAAAAATACAGCCAAGCGCTGTCCGACTAGGCCGGCTACGTCGACCCCCAGTTGGTTTCCTCATGGACGCATTCATCGTATAATTCTTGTACTAACCCCGCACATAGCACATTGAGTAACGCACTTGTAAGAACAACGCGATCATTCATTATATTGTGTATTTGTGTCATTGCGCATCTCGATCATGTTCTAATTTTCAATCGAAGTATATTACGCCGGTTCGTGTTCAAATACACTCGTAACAATTAAATTTGACTTGCGCCTTGTTTGACCTAGAGGACCTGTTTGAAAGCCAGGCTCTCGCCTGTGTCATAGGCAAGGCCAAACAAGCGAGCCTTTCGCTATTGTATATTACTCAAATATCTTGCGGATTTTGCTCGTTCGTAATTAAACTTGTATGTCACTCGGAGATTCTTATAAACGCTACTCTACACATTCAATAATTTATTTGCCTAGATCTATCCATTCAATTATACTATTCAAATTAAATTTTGCTTTTCATAATTATTATTTTCCTATTAAACAATAAATTTCGCAGTAATACTTTTATTAATTAAATAGATAAATAAAGACTCATGTCTATCAGCCTTTTTACAAATATTTCATCGAAAATACTGTGTATTCTAAAATATTAAGTGTTGTATTATTTCGTTGCATATATATTCTGCAGATTGAGAGTGAAGTAAATAAAGTGATTAAAGACTTCATGCCACAACTATATTATCATATAAATTTACGTCTCATGTTATTTCTACCTATCCTGCTACAACCGCTCAGTACCTTATGATCCCTTAATTTGATAATTAACGTCAAATAATTTCATATTGTTTTATCTTTTCATTCGAAGTTTGCCATTAATAATTAATCTTGATTAACAAAACATCTATAACATTAGAGTTTTATGCTGTAATTTCAACAAGTAATCCTCTCTATTATTAGTAAATTTTTATAAAGGCAGACTATCGAACAATCTCGCAGGGTATCGTTTAATACCAGTCAAAGTCTAATCATACAAGACCAGCAGGATTAATATAAAAGTGCCCTGGTATAAAATACATCATAATTTCTGGCCGCACAGTTTATCCGCAGTAAAATCTGCCTAGATACTTTTGCCCGAATTCGGTCCAGAAAATTCGCGTCCGTTGAGAGTTTCTGCTCAGAGCCTACTCAAAATTCTGGCAAATATAGAGAGACGATAATTTGATTTAATTAATACTTTAGTTTGTTATATCTGATACAGTCCTACTTCACTATATGTACAAAGTTTCTATGATATGCATGCACTGCACTTGGTTTCACTTGAGCGAACCAAGTCATCAACTTTTATTTCATTGAGTCATGCTATCTGAGGAAACTAATTAATAGATTCTAGCTAAAAATGCTTGCTTCGCTCAAGCTAACATATACTGTTTATTATATTTGATTATTATTTGGCATTTTTGTATATTTAATCCTGTAATATCAGTAAATACAATTTTTTAAATTGTTTCATATTGCATGTTTTTATTTATGTATGTACGTACTTATATACGTTACTTGGATAATGATAATGTTTATTGTTATTATTTATATAAAAACTCATAAAAATTATATTTCCGAGATAAATCTATGTATTGATATGCAAAGATTATAATCAATGCTATTAAACGGGTGCCATAAATAATCAAAAATGTATTACTATTCATTGTAACTAGCAAAAAACGCTCGCTTCGTTCGCGATTTATAAATTAATTATGATGATATTTAATTATTTGACGTGTCATTATTAAATATACTGTTAAATGTTAGATATACAATTGATAATAGTTAATTCTTGTGGAACGTTTTTAAAATGCTCCAATCAGATTGCCAGATTGATAAATTCTTACCAATCAAAAGCACGATTTCAACGTTCCACGAGAATTAATTACCATCAAGTATAATTAAATGTATCATCTTTTACCTATAATATATATCCGTTTTGAGCTGAGGTGAGATTCAGCCCCCCCTCAAAATAACGTTAAAACGTTTCAAAAAACGCGTTATTTTCTATTCATATTGCCCCCCCCCCCCTCGGTAACTTTATTTAATATTTATAGTAAAAAATATTATTCATTATGTTAAAAGTTCTATTTTTTCCACGCCACGCATAAGGTAAATAGAAGAGCGCGTTTTTTCTTTGATGACAAAAATTTTATTGTTTTAGAATTAGAAATTAATATAGAATCTCATAGTAATTTCAATAAGCAATGATGTATTTCATTCGTGTATTTTCAATACTTTATTCTGTAACAAGCGGTCGCGAATTCATATTGCGCGCGCTCGTTTAGTCGCGCGATGTTAGCTCGGTATGTAAGCGCGGTGTTGCCAAGTCGTGCGCAGAGGCGCGCGTGAGACACTGCGGGGTTGCGACCAGTAAACACACGTGCGCGGAGACCAAACTAAAGTATCTCGGTAAACGTATCGTGTCGATGAGCATCATCCGAGCAATCAACTCCCATGGTTCGCCCCTTCGATTTCAGTTTGACGTCCAGAAGCAGCTACCCAGGAGCCTTTCGAGAAGTAAAGCAGCTTGGCTAGAAGAAACGCCTCCTCGACTGGATTCTGTCGTTTCACCTTGGTCAACGGAGATTGTGCTCGACGCGTGCTTCGCATCTCCGTATATCTCACGAATTTCTTCACGCTACTATAAAGACGCCGAAGCCGAGATTCTTGCCACCGAATCCTCGGCTCGTTTACCGAACTATGCCGGTATGAACTAGCTTCACTCGCCGTGCATTTTGTATACGCGAGTGACTTAGTTGCATTGCACTGAGTCGTCATGGTACCGACGGCTAACAATTTTTTTCATTAAGAATGATTGCAATTTGTCTTGTCGAGCTAATTTTGGCCACAATAAGTGGATTTTAGTACACTGTGTAGCAATACAGAGTTCTTTTGAAATTTGATGTAATCATATAATTTTGAATGAAAGTGATAAAAGTATTAAATATTTACGTATAGAATACATAATTCAAATTTCTATGAGATAATTAATCTAAATTTTAAATTTTAAATTAAGTTAAATAAAACAACATTATTGTAAGCAGAGAAAAAAACGCGCCTTTTTATTTACCTCATGGGTGGTGTGGAAAAAATAGATTATAAATGACATTACCTATTTTGTTATTTTGATAAATGTCAAATTAATTGTATTAGGGGTGGGCGAGCGGAGCAAGCAGGGGGAACCCCCTTAGTATTATATATTGTAATATATTATAATATATATGTATATATATGTGTGTATACATATATATGGGGCATTCGGCGTCAACTGAGGCAGAGCTGTACCAAAAAATCATTCTGACTTTAAAATTTCTAAAAAATCATAAAAGTTAGCGTTTTTTATCGACTTTCGACTACCGAATGGAACTTTTTTAAATTTCGACCCTAGGAAGAGCTGCACGTCACTTAACCTCAAAGAAAATACTGTATTACGATTAAATTGCTTATAACTTTTCACAGGAGCAATCATTTTTTATCAGCCAGAGCTTAAATAAAAGCTCTTTTATTCTACTTTTAATTTAAAAATTTATATTGAGTACCTGTTCGTTAGTTAGCGATATACATTCTTATCAATTCCAACTGTTGCTTCCCCTTCTTGATTCTCATATATATAGCTAACCAACAAACAGGAACTTAGTATAAACTTTTCAAACGAAAGTAGAATAAAAGAGCTTGAATTTAAGCCTCGGATAGTTAAAAATGACTGCCTGGGTTGAAAGTTATAATAAACAATATAATGAATGTACAAAGTTAAACTATTAATCAATTAGATATAACATTCTAACATATGAAAAGAAATTTTAGTTGTTCAGCAATCGAGAAAATGAATCGGGCATGGCAAATTACAGTTTCCATTGTTAAATTATTTATATTATTTATACATTTAATATTTGACTATTTTTCATTGATCGCATTAACTTTTTAATTTACGGTTACAATTATTACATTTGCTACAGCATTTATTAAGTCACAATTAACTTTGACAAATATACAAATTATTGTAATAAATATGTATGAAATGCTACGTGATTGTCATCCATAATAATTTTGCCGAATACATCAAACTCGCCTAACCTTTTACTTTATTAAAAGTTAATTTTTTTTAGAGGTATATATAAATATGAATTTGTATAAGATATATTTAAATATTATAGTAAACATATACAGGGTGTCCCATTTTAACTTAGACATCTGAATAACATGACAAATTGCAATCTAATCAAAAAATGTTTCAGACAAAAGTTGTTGGGCATTGAGGGGCTGTCCCTTCTGTGACCTTGAATATGTCCTTGAACTTCATTTTCAAGGTCATTTGAAGGTCAACTTTTGTTTTTTGAATATAACCCCCTATTTTTGACCTCGGATTCGAAAAGAGCGCGAAATTTTACGTCCAGATGAGCTTTCGCGTTAATGGTCAAAGTAAACTCTACAATTAATTTCAAGGTCAAATTTTTGTTTGAGGCATAAAGCTTACAAAGACTACATCAGTGACCATGTTCAATGATATTATATGTACTTTTATTGTGGACAACTAAAGGACAACGTAATACATCTACTGAAGAAATGCAAACCTTGCCCCTAGGTACAAGGCAACACAGAGTCAAACACTTATTGATAAGGAGACCGCCTTTCCGCAATGCTTACAAGTGCATATTTTCATTAAACTTGTAAGCACCACCGGAGCCGACGACGAGGACGTAGGGGGTCACCCGGCTCCATTTCTTTGGCCCTAAAAAGGGCCAATTTGTGGTTGTGTTGCTCTCCAAAGAGGAAGCCAATTAAGATCATGTTGTAACCCAGCCAGTTAAGGCAAGATCGTGTAGTGACCCAACCAGTGAAGGCAAGATCATGTAGTGACCCAGTCACTTAAGGCAATATCAAATTGTTATTAGCTCTTTCCGCATGAAGTAGATGCTCAAAGTGTGCACCATTATTTTCTAAGCACAACAGTAATCGACGGCGAAAATTATGTTGTACATTTCTAAGCATTTGGAGGGTTATCGCTCCACAAGCTCTTCTTATTCTATCCATCATATTCAGTCTTGTCGTTGGAGCTTCACTATACACAACATCTTTTACGTATCCCCGTAAAAAAAATCTAGCGGGTTCAGATCTGGTGATCTAGGGGGCCACAAAACTGGTCCACCTCGTCCTATCCATCGATTTGGAAATTGTTGATTCAAAAATGTCCGTACAATATGAGCATAATGAGCCGGAGCACCATCTTGTTGATACCATAAGTTTAGTCTTATTGCAAGAGGAATATTCTCTAGGTATCCTGGCAAATCATTTTCCAAAAATTCTAAATACATTTGATCATTAATGGTACGTTCAAAAAAATTTGGTCCAATTACTTGGCCATTGCAAATACCGACCCATACATGTAAAACTCCAACGATGTTGATTAAGCACCTCACGATACCAATGTGGATTTTCTGGTGATCAATAATGGCAATTATGCCTATTGAGACTACCATTGCTTATCAATGTCGCTTCATCACTGAAACAAATATTCCAAAAAAAATCTGGATTTTGATCCAACATCTCAAGAGCCCATCTACAAAAATGTACTCTGAGTTCGTAATCAGCCTCACTTAATTCCTGTACCAAAGTAATGTGATATGGATGGTAATTGACTGATCGTAACAATCTGTGAGCTGTATTTCGAGGGACTCCTAATTCCCGTTCTATTTGACGGGTACTAATACGGGGATTTTGTTGAACCATAGCCAAAACTGCAAGCAACCTAGGGTCGTTATTATTCTGAAGCCTATTTCTCTGTCTTTGGCGATGCAGTGGATTATTACGAGATCTTCTTTCGATGTTTATCACTTGTTGAGCAGTAGGATGGCGGCGATTTGGAAACCGCTCCGCATAAGTTTGGGCAGTAAGTCTGTAATTCCTACCACATTCACCGAAAGTTATAAAAATATCGACTACTTCATTAGGCGTATAATTTGCCATTGCAATGACAAGAATTTTATCAATTAATTAATGTTCAATTACAAATGTGCAAAAAAATACATAAAATCTAGTGAATTAGGATACTAGGATACTACACTAAATGGATACAATATTGGAGAGATACAACAACAAAAGGTCTAAGCACCTTAAGTATGTAAAGCGATAAATAAATAAAAAATACTACTTCGGTGTCATTTTGTAATTTCAATATGAAACAATCTACTATAATTTTTTACATAAACACAAGACTGCTGCTTCATTTAAAGTCGATCTGTGGAATTTTAACATTCGGGTTCATGGTCAATCTCAGAAAAAGTTCACATCGTCTCCTATAGCGAAAGCTTATCTGGGCGTGAAACTTCGCGTTCTTTCAGAATCCGAAGTTGAAAACACAGAACATGTTCAAGGTCATGGGAGGGTCAACACTTTGATACCCAATAACTATTGTCTGAGGACAGTTTTTGAAAAACCCGGATTTACCTGCTTAAAGCCCCAAACAGAAATTTGACCTTGAAATGACTTGTAGAGTTTACTTTGACCCCTAACGAAAAAGCTCATCGGGACGTAAAATTTCGCGCTCTTTTCGAATCCGAGGTCAAAAATAGGGGGTTATATTCAAAAAACAAAAGTTGACCTTCAAATGACCTTGTAAATGAAGTTCAAGGACATATTCAAGGTCACAGAAGGGTCAGCCCCTCAATGCCCAACAATTTTTGTCTGAAACATTTTTTGATTAGATTGCAATTTGTGATGTTATTCAGCTGTCTAAGTTAAAATGGGACACCCTGTATAATACATTAATCAAAGAATATAATTTATTGTAATGTATGTTTAAATCATCTATTTGATTATAAGTTAACGTTTATTTAGAAAATTTTATATTGTTTAATATTAATTTATCTTTGCCTACTGATAAACTCATGTAAGTGCTGTTTATATAAAGAAAATGATTACATAACGATTTTTGTCATTTCATATTCACAAACACATAGCTTTCAAAGAAAGATCATATCTGCAGAAATAATTATTCGCAGCATCTCTTTTATCTCGGTCAAATCTACTGATTACATCTTATGATATGCATGAATACCTAAAGCATTCGTTATTTCATATTCTCAAATAGATGGGTTAAAAAAAGGATATCTACAAAAATAATTATTCGCAGCATTTCTTTCATCTGGACCAATCATAAAATCATCTTTATTTATTCATGTGTACACACACACACACACACACACACCGCGGGGATGTTGATACCCCGTATGTGGCGCGTCCCTTGGGTGGCGAATAGGGGAATGCTCATCGGCGTGTCGAAGTCTCCTCAACTGGCCGAAGGGTAGAGCAAAAATAAGATATGCTCCGCGGACTAAACAAGCTAGGAGAAAAAACCCCGAAGAAAAATCAAACATGGATAGTGAGTTAATAACATTACTATTCCAAGCGGGTCAAGCCACAGTGCCTAGTCCCGCCGTCGATTCCAATCGGGAGAAAGCAATGACGCAGGTGATATAGAAATGGAGGTTGATGCAGACAGGGATAAGAGAGCTGTTTGCATAACGCAAAGGAATGTGCAGTTGGATCGCCTTGGTAGCAGAATCGATGAATTGATGGACTATGTCAGGGACAGGCACAATGTGCACAAACAAATTAAAAATCTTTCCGAATCATGAGAGCAAGCTATAAGAATCTCTGCATGGCAGACGATAACTTACAGCAATGCCAACGTCCGGGAACACAGGGGAGGGAAACCCAGACAACGCCAAGCCTTAGATCCCGGAAGGCGGGAACAACGGAGAAAGTCCCAACTAATCCACCGGATAGAAGTGGAGGAAACAAAGGAACAGGTAATCAAGCTAAAAAGACAGCGTGGCAGGAAGTCGTCACAAGAAAGTCAAAGAAACAGGAGAAAAAGGTAAGCAAAGAGGATAAAAGTGTCCCTGGCGTTGCAAACCAGAACAGGGCCAGCAAGAATGGACAGAAGCGGGCAAGATCTCCCAGACCGGATGCTTTGATCAGCAAGGCTGCAGAAGGAAAAAGCTATGCAGACATTTTGTCCAAAATGAAAGCGCCTCCGTCCCTTAACACATTGGGGAATAGCGTTAATAAAATATGTGGAACAGTTGCAGGCGATCTTCTGATAGAGCTTAAACGCACAAAAGAAGTCAAAACCTCAGGCTTCCAAGAAGCAGTTAAAGCGGTACTAGTAAGAGTCGCCACAATAAAGCACTCCAAGAAGGAGAAACTATTAAAGTAAGAGATCTGGACACGCTTACCTCAAACGAGGAGGTACTAGAAGCACTAAAAAAGGAAATTGGCGAGGAGAACATCATAGAAGTCTGTATGATAAGATCTCTGCGAAAGACGTATGGTGACACGCAGATTGCAGTGATACGGGTACCAGCTCAGATAGCGGCTAAGATCACCAAGCTACAAAAAATCAGAATAGAATGGGTCAACTGTAGGATCCGGGTGGCTCACCGCAAAAACGAGCCGTTTAGGTGTTATAAATGTCTACGTTTCGGCCATATCGGTAGAAAGTGCACACTTAATTAATCAGGGATGTTCCTACACATTTCAAAGAGGAGACGCAGGATCCATCATAGATCTCACGTTTGTCAGTAGCTGCCTGATTGGCTCAGTTAGATCGTGGATAGTGAGCGATCATTACACAAACAGTGACCACCAAGCGATAATAATGGAGATAAGAATATCAAAGCAGATATCCAACGGGAGGGCAACGACAAAAAGAGTCGGTTGGAAAACGAAGGATTATGATAAGAAGACATTCCTGCTAGCTCTAGAAGAAATACTGCTGTTTGGATCTGCGCATAATAAGGTCAAGCAGGTAATGGGAAATATTACCCGAGCCTGCGACGCAACGATGCCAAGGAGGACTCCCAACAATATACGAACGCCAGTATACTGGAGGGATAAAGAAATTGACGCGGCTTGCAAAGAGTGTCATCGAACCAGAAAACGGGAACAGCGGGCTCGGAAGAAATACTACAAGACTGGTCGTGGTAGAGAAATATTAAACGCCCTAAATAAAGAAATAAAGGATGCTAAATGGATACTCAAGAAAAAATCCGAGAAAATAAACGACGGTGCCTGAAAGAGTTACAGGACGAGGTTGAGCTGGATTCCAGGGGGCGTCCGTACCAAGTGGTAATAAAGAAGATAAAGGGAGGTTATATCCCCCCTCTTAAGAGCCCAAAATTGCTGAACCATATTATGACCCCACTGTTTCTTCTTTAACTGAAAGTAACAGTTATTCCTGAACAGTAGGCAAATGACAAAATCATTCTAACTATCACCACAGAGGAATTACTGGCTGCATGCAAAAGAATTGGGAACAAAAAGGCTCCAGGCCTGGATGGCATACCCAATATTGCATTAAACAAGCTATATAGGCACGCCCCGATGTCTTTGTAGGCCTGTACAATTCATGTCTCGAAGAAGGGACGTTTCCTAAGAACTGGAAAAAGCAACGCCTGGTGCTAATACCAATAGGAGATAAGCTACCTGGAGAAGCTGTCTCATACAGACCACTCTGCATGCTGGACACCCCGAACTAGATTTTAGAGCGCATAATCAAGTAATTAAAAAACCAGGCGGACTAGCGGAATATCAATACAGCTTCAGGAAAAAACGCTCTACTCTTGATGCCGTAAGCTTAGTAGTCGACACCGCTAGAACTGCAATAGAAGGAAAAAGATGGAAAGAAGGATCCAAAAAGTACTGTGCTATTATTACACTGGATGTTAAAAATGCGTTTAACTTAGCAAGCTGGGGCAAGATACACGAGGCACTACGGAAAAAAGAGGTACCCGCCTATACAAGAAGGATTATGTCTGACTACCTGAAAGACAGAACCTTTTTGTATGACACAGACAGCGGCACGAAAACCTATCAAGTAACCGGAGGGGTCCCACAAGGGTCAGTGATCGGCCCACTTTTGTGGAACATCATGTACGATGGCGTACTTAGGCTAAAGCTACCCGAAGGTAGTTGTAAGGTTTGCAGATGACATTGCGGTAGTGGTAGTAGCAAAGCAAAAGGAAGAGGTGACGGAAATCGCTAACGAGGCAGTAAGTATAATCCACGATTAGCTAAAGCAGACTGGACTTGAGTTTGCTAGCCATAAAACGAAGGCTATTCCAATATCTACTAACAAGAAATAGAGACAATAACGCTGTCAGTGGACGGACACGAAATAAACTCTCAGCCGACCATTAAGTACCTGGGAATCACCATAGACGCCAGACTAACGTTTAAGCAGCATCTTGAGAGGGCGAGCAATAAGGCAGCAAAAGTCGGTGCTGCACTATCGCGACTGATGCCAAATGTAGGTGGGCCAACTCAGGGCCAAAGGTCACTCCTAGCCAGTGTTACTACATTAATTATGTTATACAGTGCCCCAATATGGGCGGACGCTATGTTGGTGAAGTCCTATGCACGAAAGCTGTCAACAGTTTATAGGAGAAGTGCATTGCGGGTCGCTTCTGCCTACCGAACAGTATCAGAAAATGCAGTGTGCATTATTTCAAGTATGCCGCCTATTGACCTCCTAGCAACAGAACGAAAGAATATATACGAAGAAAACAGGCGTGGTGACAATACTCAAAAAGAAGTTTGGAAATCCGCAAAGGAACAAACCCTAGCTGAGTGGCAAAGACGATGGGACTCCAGTGGAAATGGGCGATGGACGCACCGCCTCAACCATGTATTGTTGGCTGAATCAACAGACGACACGGGGAAGTGAATTACTACATTACGCAGTTTTTGAGCAGACATGGGTGCTTTCAAGCCTACCAACACCGCTTCAAGATAAAGGATAATCCAAATTGCCTAGTATGTTTAGAAGCAAACGAAGGACTATTATCAACAACGTAAGAACATCAACGTAAGAACATCAACGTAAGGACTATTATCAAGAAGGTAAGAAATAATAAAGAGAATAGAAGGGAAGAACATGGCGAAACAGCTGAGTGAAACTGTTGCTAGACGAAGGCCATTAGGTAATAGATACAAAACGCTCTTCGGACTGATGCAGAAAAACGTAGGTCAAAGAGTTGAGCTCTCACACCTTATCCCGATGCAGAGGAACGTAGGAGCGAGGGTTAAGTACCTCTAAGTGCTCCTTAGACCGATGCTGAGGAACGTAGGTAACTGAGTTGAGCCCAGACTCCCTCACCCGATGCAGAGGAACGTAGGTGTCAGGGTTGAGTCTGTCCAGAGGATGGCCGGTCGATGCTGCTCAAAGTAGACGACCGGGCTATGCGGCAGGAAGCAGACGGCTGGACCATGCAGAAGGAAGAAGACGGCAGGACGATACAGAATGAAGAAGACGAGTTTGATCCTGAACCCCTAATCACCTTGGTGGATGGGGGATGTACGGAAATGTCATCAAAGGAGAAGCCAAAAAAGGCCAGTTCACAAGCCCTACAGAAGTATTGTTCAACGATAGTACCTGTGGGGATCCGGTGTCGGAGCTTGCTCTGCCTATGCCATATAAAAAGCACACACACACGCATATATATATACATATATATATATATATATATATATATATATAAAAATTTCAAGATGGAGACATCGAGCGCGGGCTCGGTGACTTCACAGTCAGCAATTTTCTATAAATGTCATCCAAAAGTGGAGGTAAAAACGGTTATTTGTATAATATGTGAGGAAGCTTTTCATACTAGTGATTTTGCTAAAATAGACGGGGCAGTAAAAATTAGTGGATAGTGGTATAAAAACAGTTAACTGATTTGCTTGAATTAAACAGACCAGAAAAATCTGCAGTTGTTCTTGCTGCTCCAAGACCAGGAGCTAGGTATCTCGGAAAAATACCCTGATGATTCTATTTATCCAGAAATGGACGAAGAGGGAAACATCAACATACTGACATCAAGTGGTGTAAAATATGAGATAGGTAAAGCTTGAATTTTTGATATAAGCTCGAAAATTAAAATAAAAAAAAAACTCGTATTTCCACAACAAAATATGTACATATTAATCCAAGATGGCGGCAACGAGTGCAGACTCGTTGACTCCGCAGATAGCAATTTTCTATAAATGTCATCCAAAAGTGGAAGTAAAAACGGTTACCTGCATAGTATGTGAAGAGGCTTACCATACTAGTGATTTTGCGAAATTATATGGGGCAGTGAAAATTAGTGGTGTTCTAGGATTATGTCCGGAACATAACCAAGTAGACCTAACCTCGAAAGTGAATACAAATGTGCTGAGTAATGAAGCCAAAATAATCATTGCTCAGATTAAATTGAGAAAAAGTGATAAAATAAGTGTGTCAGAAGCTGAAAGTGAGGATGATGATGAGAACAATGTGTCAATGGACAGTATTTTGAAGCGTGAAAATGCACTATTAAAATAACTAAATAATGAACTGAAAGAAAAAAATAAGTTATTGAGTGAGTTACTTGATAAGCAGAAAAGTGAAATAAATACCTCAAAAAACAAAACACATGCTCAAGTAATTTCGAGTGCCATGACTAACAACAAGTCAAAACGAATCCCAAAAATTATAGTTAAAAACAAAGATGCTAAAGATTACCCTATAGACACAATAAATGATACTGTTGCACACTATCTCATTAAAGATAAGAGCATACAAGCAAAAAAACTAATTGAGAAAAAGAGTGAAATAATAGTAGATTGTTTAACAGAAGAAAGTGCAAGCAAAGCATATAATGTTTTGAAGTTGTGATGTTACAAAAGAAACAATAGCGAAAGTAGTTGGAATAGATAATTTTGAAAATCTAGACAATAAAAAAATTGAATATGACATAAATGAAAGAAATTTTAGTAAATTCAAGAAGAAGTGTACAGTATTGCACTCATATGATAACTCCAAAACTCATCTACAGTCAGTCATATTAGAAATTCCTGCTGAACTATATCAACATGTGAGAGAGAATAAAAACAGGATCTTCGTGGGTGATCAAAGCTGTGGGTTATCGGTGCATGACTACTGCAACGTCAAGCCATGTTTTAATTGTGGTAGATATGGGCATAATGGCTTTAAGTGCACAAGTTATCACACATGCTTAAAATGTGCAGGTAATCATAAGACTACAGATTGTTCCGGTAATAAATTAAATTGTCCTAACTGTATCTTCAGCAATAATAAATATAAAAGTCAATATAATACTGAGCATATGGAAACAGATAGCCACGCATGCAGTATCCTACAAAATAAAATAAGAAAGTTCATTGACCTTACTGACTACACGATACAACCTGTAATACCGAGATATGTCGGTATGGCAGAAAATATTTCAAACAAGGCTATAACCATGCGTACATATGGGATGTCTTCTACGTCACTCAACGCAGTTAACACACGTCTAACAAATAGAATAAGAAAAAAGGATTAACTAATGGCTCAAGAATTCAATTTTGAAGACATACACAACATAGAACGTGATGCAGAAAACATCAGATCACTCAACAAAAGCATTTCGAAAAAAAAGAACTTAATTTTCTGTGTAAATATAAGAAGTTTAAATGCGAATTACGAAAAATTAGAATCATTTATTGAAAGCTTGGTAGTAAAACCAATTATTATAATATGTACGGAAACATGGATCTTACAACATCCTTAATACTATCAACTACAAGGATATAAAAGCTATTACAATGGCAGTAAAATTAATAGGACTGATGGTTCATGTTATATATAAAAAACAATATACAGGAAAAAACTAAAATAGAAGTAATTCATAGATTGAGTGTTGTAAGTTCTTATACTTTTCTAGAGTCAGGTGATGCAATCAGGATCTCTGCTATGTACAAGTGCCACGATGTACCGAAATCTGAGTTTACTAATTCAGTAAGAAAATCCCTGGCTAAACAGGTTAATATAAAAAATCAATGTATATTTGGAGATTTTAATATTGATATAAGGGAAACTAATTATGACAAAATTGGTTTAGCTGAAAAGACAATCGCTCAAGAATTTCTGAATAATTTTTTTGAAAATGAATATACTCCATTTTTAGAGGAATCACAAGACCATCTCAGAACAGTGAGAACGGAACGTGTATAGACAATTGTTTCGCCAAAGTAAAAAATATTGAGTTGGAGTCTTTTAAGTTAAACATACAGTTTAATGATCATTATCCTCTCTTCATAAGTATTAATAAATTCAAAATACAAAATGATTACAATCGATCAGCCTGCATTAACTATGACAAGTTAATAAATATTGCAAAAAGAGTTGAGTGGGACTCATTGTCACAAATAAATTATCCTAACCAAGCTATAAATGAATTAATAAGTATGATACAAGGCTGTGTTGAAAAAGCAACTGATAGAAAATATACTAATATAAACAAAAAAGATACAGTTCCTAAGAAAAAATGGATTACGAAAGCAATATTAATATCCTGTAAAACTAAAGAGTTGTTATATAATATATGGAAAAAGAATCCAACAAATATAAAACTGAAAATGGATTATAAAAATTATGAAAAAATTTTGAGTAAGGTAATTAAAGATGCTAAGTATAAATACGAAAATAATGCCATTAGAAAATGCAGTGGTAATTCAAGACAGCTTTGGAGCATAATAAATGATAAGTTAGGGAACAAAAGAAGCAAGGAGGATCACTTGATAGTATAATAATTAATGGTTAGAAAATTGATGACAAGACCACTATTGCGAACACTATAAATGAATATTATTGTAATGTAGGATTAAATTTAAGCAATAAAGTTAAATAATGGACTTAGAACAATTGAAACTGTCAGTTCGAAACAACTACTCAATTTTTATTAATCCAACTAATATGTTTGAAATTCAAAATATAATTATTGCAATGAAAAAAAGGCTGGTGGAGTAGATAACATTAGTGCAATAATTATCAATCTTTATCGAAACATATATCAAAACCGTTAGAGTACATATTTAATTTATGCATACAGCAATCAATCTGGCCTAATGCATCTGCAGGCCTATATATAAATCAGGAGACAATAGTTGTATTAGTAACTATATAGACCAATATCGCTAATTTCTAACATTGCCAAAATATTTGAAAAAATCATATACAATAGACTTTATAATTTTATCATGAAGCACAAAATAATATCTGATAGACAATTCGGCTTTCTAAGACAGAGAGGAACGAAGGATGCTCTCAATAGTCTATCAAATATTATATATAGAAACCTAGATAAAAGCAAACCGATTATAACTGCGTTCTTAGATCTGGCTAAAGCCTTCGATACTGTAGATCACAGTATACTGCTGGACAAATTAGAAAGATACGGTGTAAAAGGAGAAGCATTAAAATTACTCAGCAACTATCTATCTGATAGGAAACAACGTGTAAAGACAAGTAACTGCAAGAGTGAGTACAAAAAAATTATGATAGGGGTTCCACAAGGAACAATACTTGGCCCTCTATTTTTCATATTATACGTGAATGGCCTACTGATAGATATGTAAAATGAAACAATATTATCTTACGCTGATGACACAGTTATCATCTCATGTGATAACTCGTGGACAACTGCGCAAGAAAAATTAAATGAATATCTTCGTAAGGTGGCAATATGGCTAAATGTAAATAAAACCGTATATATTGCATATTGCAATTACTGTGATAGTGTGCCTAGCACCTTAAACATCAGAATTGGCACCACTAGCGCGTACCACTAGCGAAGCCATGTCGCCGCACTGGTGCGACCCAATGCGCTAATAGGAGTCCCGTGCACCGCGACTGCACGGTGACTGAAATCTGACTTGATCGCGAGATGACGCCGCGGAGGTATATTACGTGTTTGAGCTGTCTCTCTCTCTCTCTCTCGCTCATTAGGCGCGAATAGGAGGGAGCGTCCGCGTAGTTGACGCCGGCGGTGTCGCGCCGCGGTTAATGATTATAGAGGGCGCGGATTGGGGTTTTTCCGGGAACGCGCAGGGTAGTGGAAAGAAGAAGACTTCCTTCTTGACCAGAATTGTCCCGACCGTTCGCTTGACAGGACGCTACCGCTACCCAGCTTTTTCGAACGCAGTGAAAGGGAGGGAGAGAGAGTTGCTGAAGCCGTTGAGGTGTTGAAGTTGGAGCTGTGAAGTAGACGATATTGTAAGTTATTGCATATTCGGCCCGAGGCCAATGTTAAATGTTCGGGGTTGGTTTAATGCGACGCGAATAACAGTGCGGGTGTAAGCGAGCGAATACTTGTTCGGACGCGTGGAAACGCTTTTGATCTAATAGATCCCGCCATTTTAATAATCATATCGAGCCGCTGTTGATTGCGAAGCAATCCAGCCGAGTAATCGTCAGCTTATATGAGCCGTCTGTTGATCACTAGCGATCCAGATACCGTGAATTAATTACGTAACGTCGCTGTTGATCGCCAAGCGCTCCAGCCTTACCCCAAGAAGGTTTTCGAGCCGCTGTGCATTAACTAAGATCCAGCAACGGTCTCCGTAATACGTAGCGCCGCTGCTGATCGCTAAGCGATCCAGCACTCCGAAGAGGAGGTATTGCTCCGCTGTCGATCATACGATCCAGAGCATGTTTGAGGGACATTAGGTCAAGACGCCGTTGACTCGCTAAATCCGGCAACCGGACTCCCCATAAAGCGTTGGTGTGGCGTCGTCGCTGATCGAGCGATTGCCACGTTCCTTTCCCGACGATTATTAGTCGCGGTTCAGCAATACGGATAGCCGTTGATTCTATCGCGGTGGAAGCGCTCTATATCGAATGGTTGTTGCGACGATCTAGGAGATTTTCGCGCTTTTCAGCACGTAGTCCCACAGTAGGAAAACAACAGCGAGAAAGGAATTACCAGCGAGGTCAGAGAGCACGTCTAACGGTTAGACGCCATCTTGAGGGACGCCGCGTCCATTGAACGCGACGCTGATGCCATATTTGGGCGATACGAATACAGGTTGTAGAGTTACGGCAAAACGGTTGATCTAGTTATATTTATAGTCGAAGCTCGTTATTTATAAAGTCAATCCAATTATCGATTGTGACAATTGTTAGTTATTGACGTCGTGTAGCAGCAAGTAACATCACGCGTCTGATTCCAAGATACATTATTACGGGTAAAATTGTATTCAGACCCAATCTGATCCGAACTGGGGGTTGTAGAATATAGGACTATTGTTATCCAGATTACACAGTGTGTAATAAACTTTATTTCTACACCTCTGCCATGCCAGGCGTACCTGTTCCCATACCTACACGTTGTCCCCTTCTGTAGATGTAAGAGTCCGCGGTACGAAGAAGAGTCACAAGAATTGCAGTTTATAAGAAAATTTTAGAATTGATTTAAATTTCACAGCACCATTTGATGCCTTCTTATTTACAAAACGCATTGTCCCACAATGTGCATAGCAAACGTTCTCTCTTGTGCGGAACTGGCTACTCAGATTTGCGTTGCAACCGTTTGTTGCAACGCTCGCAAAAGCGGCGGTATTCACGGTAAGGATGTAGGGAACGGGAGAGAACAATTCCAGAAAATAAAGCAAGTCCCGATTAAAATTGTAACTCTCTCAGTCGGAAACCAGGATTTTGTAGGGAAAAGGAGTGATTTAATACTTCGTTTTTTGTAATTGAAAGTGTACAATATATTTTAATGTTTAGCTACAATTGTGGGACGTTGATATTATTGCCCACCTGCAACAGAAAGGTAATCGCATAATGGCACTGATTATATTATTTCTTTGCTTTAAAGAATTTTTCGAAAATTAACAAGAAGCGATCCAAATCTTGTGTGGAAATCTGTGCACATATCTCTACACATTATGTTTATAACTTTATCTTTTTTCTTAAAGCATTAGTAAGATTTTATATTTTTTAAAGTTAAAAGAGATTTTTTACACAATATCTGTTTTTTAAATTTTGTTTTAGCGTTGATTTAAAAACTCTCTGCAAGAGCTTCTTTGCACATCAAGAACGTCACCGGTGCAATGATTTGGTATTTCCAGTGACAATATCACATACTAGTTACTCTCATGCAGCTCATCCCTTTGCGTGCTTGCGCGGCGGGCCTATTGCTCATAGAATTCCCGTTGAATTTCACGGAAATTTCTTACTGACCACAATTTACAAAACAAAAAATTACCTAACTCGGCACAGAGGCCGCGCCAATTTGCCTCGGCCTTAGGCAATTAGCGAAGCAAATGTCAGAATTGAAGGAATTCAGTCGTATGAAATCAAAAACATTTATTTGAAACAACATCATTTTCTTATATCTTACTAAATTATTCAAAATCGATTTCAAACGCGTTAAAGCATCAAATCATATTTAGTTTAACTATATCGCAGCGCCTCGAAAGCCTACTGCGTAAATATCCATGCATTTAAATTTCTATTATTTACGTCACAGCGCCTCAAAAGCCTACCGCGACTAACTATCAATCGATAAATATTCTGTTTTTTGTCTCGAAATCCTACTACATACAATAAACTCTTTATATCGATTTCCAAATTATTACAACAATTCTTAATATAACCGATTTAAATGCGAATACGAAAACATAATGTTCGAAAATTAGACGGTTACGCGGAGAGAGAGCTAGAAGGTTCGAGAAGCGAGCCGTTGTCGCAAATTCGAAGGTATTAGCCTGCTCGCTCGGCATCGATTAGGGGGTTGCCATGGCAACGCGCGCTCGCTCACTCCTACTCCCTCTCTCTCCGCCTGTTGCGCGAGCGGCCTTCTGCCGCTCTTGCTGATTGTATAGTCAGTACGTATTGCCGAAACACTGTGAGCGCTCGTACTCGCCTCACAGTGTCGTCCGTAAACAATATCGTTGTTCATGCGTCGGTACTTTAATACTGTAACTTTCACTACTTTTCCTTAGATTTGAACACTTGTAAATACACTCTATATTCAATAAAGGTCAAAGCCTTTTTTATGGTTATCAGTTCACATTAACTGCCGAGAGTGTTGTTTATTGCCAGCTAGTCCATGAGATCCATAAGTCTCTAGCATTAGTTCGAGAGACTATAAATACATAACTTCGTAATAATAGAAATCTTCGCATATCCATTCTTATCAGTTCAAGTCGCCGCTGTCCCGTCACCGCTCTGAATGATGCTTTTCTGCTGCTTGCTTCCTCGCTATGAGTTGTGATGATGATGGTTGTTAGTCGTGCAAAGTAATGCACTCTTCTTTGAACAGCGATGCCGTAACTGATGTACCCAGTATCCTTGTTGTTGCCGCAGATATCACGTTCGAATATTAGTACTTTGTGAAAAATAGCCGCTACAAAATCCATCCTAGAAAAATTCAATAGGCAGTATATTTGCAATTTTAACTCTCTAGAAATATCAAATAAGAACAACGAGTTGAATTTCCGTGCCAAAAATATCTATTCTGTATTTGCCTTTTCTATTCCAAAAATAAACGATAACCTCGCGCACTACATAAATCTCAACCAAGCGTTGCCACTCTGCAACTTGACACCTTGATACGATAATTTCAAAAACTTCCGAATTCTGCTTATAACTCGAATAGCTAGCAAATTTAATAATCTGAGTTTAATCATTCCTATTTTCATTTAAAACTTTACAAGATTTTACTCTCAATTTTATTACGCGTCCTCTCTAGTGGAAAAATATTTTAACCTCAAAAAAAAATCAAAGGTTTTGAGTTTCTTTTCTCAAATACAAAGATGCCCTATAGTCCAGCTCCTCGAACCCCTAGCCTGGCGTACACATGGGCTCTTGACTCAGCAAGTTGATACCCGTAAGCACCCACCAACGTTTTTACGCGCGTTTGAACATGTGTTCGCTTTGTTCTACGACGAGACTCTCGCAGCAAGACTGCACTATTGTGACCGTAATCCGTATAACATTTCCTTGTCGAATTTCACTATAAAATTTGCGACTTTAACTTATTCATTTATAATTTTAACCGATACTTTTGTATAAAACTTCCAACAATTATATTATTTATCTTTATAAACTACAAACGATTAAAATTTAAATAATCTTTACATCAATTTAGTTAACTCCTTTCTCTAACTAAACAATGAATTTATCAAATACAAACACAATAATCTATTTGGCAAGTTTTATTAACGTCTTAATATCAAATAACTAAACAAATAAATTTAATTTCAAAAAGGGCTATAATTCAAAATTCTACGTGAAAATAAATCGCAAAAGCTCAATATACTTCTGCCGAACATTTGACAAAAAACCATTCATTAATTAGACTGATTTATAACAAATTCTACTTTCACGTAACTACATTATCAAAACTTACTGCCCGAGACAAGAGATTTCGTACAAAGAAACTTCGCGTATTTTCTATATTCAACAAATGCACATGTATCTTTGCATCCAGCATTTAATTTTTCCAAAGCTGATGGTCTTTTCTGGAATCCACTGTGAGGTATACATTCGATCGTCCATTAAAAAATCGTCGCATTGAATCAATTCTTCGATACGCCTTTGTCTTGCTTTTGTCATCTGCATCTTTTTCTTTGTCTTCGCGTTGTTGAATTTTGCTTCCAATTTATATATTTCTTCTCACTCTTGAACGGGCTGCATACATTGCTTGATGATCTACTCAATTATCTTGGTATTTTGTCGTCAACCGTGCCACATAACTTTATTTTAAACAAACTATCACCTGTCCCGTAATCTTAACTTCCTACTAAAATAGTTCCCGGGTTTCGGCACCAAAATTTTTTCGAAAATTAACAGGAGGCAGTCCAAATTCTATGCAGAGATCTGCGCAAAAAACTCTGCAGAGATCTATGTTTACACATTTTTTTGTGAGGGTGAATTCTGTGTCAATCATAACATAAAATTTTACCCGGCAAATGAAAAATTTCTCATGAGTTTTATGACGAGTAATATTCCTAGCTTGTCATGATCTCCCCAGCGTATCATATACTGCATCACTTAATGTATATCATAGACTTGTTACAGGTAAGCAGCGCGGCAGGAGAAGACGAGAAAGCACATCTATAGGGAGTAGGAAGAGAGAGAGAGAGAGAGAGAGAGAGAGAGAGAGAGAGAGAGAGAGAGAGAGTTCGTCCACGAGATAAATACGCATCGGTTTCGACGGCTTAGCTGGAACTCGGATACTTCGCTGAAGTGCGACTGTAATAGTCGCTCTATATTTGTGTGTGTAAGACCTTGCGATTCTTGTAAGTGAGTGAAAACACCAGCATGCGTGTCTGTTAAGGGGCATGAGTGCGCATATATGTCTGTGCGCATATGCGTGTGGATGTTTGGAGGCATGTAAGGGTTCGTACGGTGATGTGAGTTCTGTGTTTGATATGTTGGCTTTGAACAATAATAACGAGCAACGACCATGAGGATGACAATTATATCAAATGGAAGTGGACAGAAATCATACCTCTCCCCCCCCCCCCCTCCTCTCACACAAAGTAATAGTTGACAGTGATACTGCAGTGACTAATGGCGCAGACAATGAAGCTAGGTTTTACTTTAATGAGAGTCAGTAAGGGCAACAGAGAAAATACAGGTTACGATTAGGTAAATGCTTAGTAAGACCTTACTTCAAAATAAAAAGGTTTTTAATTGTTGCAAATACAACACATGGTGTGAGTAGTTGTGACAGGCCGTTTCGATGTCCACACTAGCAATGGAATTCTATAGTCTTTCTATAATTTTGTTCTTTAAACATCTCTCAATAAACCAGTAAAAACAGAAAAAACACACAAACGTACACAACAAGTGATAGCGTTTCATTCTGATACCACCTATATTACTGATTTACATGCAAGGAGCCGTGCACGGCTCCTGTCATAGTTATATATACAAAACAAAACAAAATATTTATACTTTATTAAAAAGAAATATACCTAAATACCTTAAATTTTTCATGAAGCGTTTCAATGTCATCTTTGACTCGCTGTATTAATTGAGTTTGATATTCTCTAATAGCCCCTCTTATGTGAGGCCTAACAAAAAGAGCATTAAATCGAGAGAAAATACGGAACATTTCATTAGCATTTTTTGCTGTTCCTAGTTGGTCTCGAAGATGCGCTGTGATTCTTGCTTCTACACGCTCGATTCGTTCTTCATATCGATTTACAGCTGCTTCCCAGGACTCTAGTCCTTCTTTAGTTATATCTAAACAATCAACTTCTTTGACATTTTCGTAAGCTAAATTGACTTCGCTGATAGCATTAGCATCGGCGGCGTCAAATGCAAAATCCAATTTTACATCACTGTCATTATTATCAATAGACGAAGTATTGGTTTGACGAACCGGTCTTAGAACCCGTACTATGACAGTTCTCAGTTGTTCATGTTGACGACGAAATCGCCTCATGTGTTCCATTCTCGTTTGTAATTTTTTATGGGCAGGAGAAACTCTCCAAACCATTTTCATATGCTCATCTCGTTTTCTTTTCACGACTTCTCTTAATAACTGCGTTAATTTATCATACTCATCATCCCAAGTATTAAAGAGTTCGAAACACTGCGTCATTACTTTTTCAAAATCTTCAAACGGTATATGCATAAGTCTTCGGGTTCCCAATACTTTTAATAATTGTTGACCCAAATCTCTAGAGATAGCTTCAACAAGGCGTAAAACACGTTGAATAGGATATTTGGTATTTCTTATTTTCCTTAAGTGTATAAAAATTTGTTGAATAGCTGATCGAATACGTTCTAATTCTGTTGCCGAGAGTAAATCATTTATTGGAAAATCTTTCATTAACGGATTATAGTCATTTACAGTTGCTAACGCTTGTTTTAATCCAGTATCAGTGTCAAAGCTGACAGTAGCATGGAATCGTTTTCCATGTTTTAATATATCAAGGGTCAATGATATATCAATGCTTTCTCTTTTTTCTTGAATACGATGCAATGCTCTTTCTAAATTTAACCAAAAGGAAATTTCTTGTAAAGCAGTTCCAGATTCAGGATCTCTATTCAACTTAGTAACCTGAAATAATAAAAATAATGATAATTTTACATTTTACGCTACGTGATCATTTACATAAACTCATAATAAATATAAAATCTATAATATAATTTTTTTACATTACAAACTGATACAAAATTGAACACAAAAAACATTCTTAACATATTTAAATTTTTGATTGAAGCACATTGAATGTCAAAATGTAAAAAGTAGAAGAAACATTGTAAAACATTTCAAGGATAGTAGAGTATAGTATCCATGCTTATCATTCTCTCTCTCTCTCTCTCTCTCTCTCTCTCTCTCTCTCTCTCTCCCTCTCTCTCTTGTCGGCTCTCTTCGTCTGCTTCAGGTGAGTCTCACACGGGTGTCGGATCGCTCCGGCTTCGAGCCCGATTTTCGGCTGTTTTCTGACTGACTCCGTGTAAGTCTAAATATTTTCAGAAAATCTGGCCTCTCGCAGGCTCCACGCGCCGGAGCATTACTGCATGGCTCCTTAAAAAGAGCCAGGGAGACCGTTCAAAACCTGTAGTGTCCCGGAGAGGTTAGGAGCGCAGCGGAGCAATTCGGCGGGATTCTGGCGGACTTTTCATCTTGGCCGTTGGCATCCCTGCTCCTTCGTGGTGATGTCAATACTGGCGCAAAATTTGAGCACCACTCAAGTGGATACCGCAATGGCACCAGCGGTTTGCTCCGTCTGCAATGACGACTCTACACCGCCAACAAGTACGTGTCCGACCTGCCGTCTTCCGTGCCACACTCGCTGTTCAAGCAAGAAGATGAACGCAGTGTGCAAAAAGTGTCGGAAAGCAGAGACGCCAGTAACACCACCACCAGAGACATCCACTCCTGCCGTGGCGACGCCTGAAACCAAGTCGGCCAAGCAGAATGTCAAAACAACACAGAGGAAGCCCTCCCCGCCTCCTGGAAAACATCAAGTGAGCGTTCGCGCCGGACCAGTGCTTCGAGCTAAGTCGGCGACACTTCGCGTCTCCCCGCACCAGCAGACACAGCGCGCAGCGTCGACGCCGTGTGCAAAAACGCGGTCAGGCGATCGCGGCAACAGTAACGCGGCGATCGTCTCCCCTCTCCGCTCCAACACGAAGCAGCAACAGCGCGAGATAGTCCAGGCGATAGAGCAATCGAAATGGATGTTGTTTGATAACGCAAAAACTTTTATGCAGAAAGTTGCCGAATATTGTGTACAACAATAATCTATGTTTTCCTACTCCAAAAAGTGCTTGCTAAATGCTTAAAAACAACAAATGTACCGAAATATCGAAAAATGACCCATTTTTCGATACATTTGTGTCTAAAACTTTGAAACAAAGCCTTAAATCAAAAAAATTTACTCTTTCTTTTTTGTTTATTTGACGATTTCCTATAAGGTTATGAGAATCGCGAATCGAAAAACTTTAATTTTCCATGGATAATATGCGAAAATTAGTAAAAAATCATACGTCAACTTTGAGAAATTTATTCGGTAAGTAAAAATTGATAAATATTTATCAAATTTTCAGAAAAGATAGTTAAACATATGACAATTACGCACAAAAATTTGTGTAACGATCGACCGCGTAGTTTTTCACTGCCATAATTATTAATTAACAAATTATAAAAAAGTTGATCGCGCGTACCTTGTTTAAACAACAGTGAAAAGGGAGCACGCAATTTTTAACAGTTACTTAGTGTCATAACAAACAATGAGCAATTATAAAAAATATCCATTTTACGTTTTAATAATTTTTTACAATTTTTTAAAATTTTGTCAAATTTTTTCCATTATAAATAATTTCCCGTTTACAGCATCGGTTTGATGTAATTTAAAAATTGTTTCCCATCTGAATACTGCTTTGCAAGCACTTTCATTTTAGCCCAAAACGACGAAATTTGACCGTGTAGATCCGGAAATAGAAGCCCACAAAATTAATAATAATTTATGGCTTACTTAATCGTTAAATCGAAATTAAAAAAATACTCTGTTATAGCTGGTTGCAAATACTTTCTATGTTTGTCTTGTGCATTTTCGACAGATGAAAGTCTAATGAAAGAAAAATCGATGAAAATACCGTAATCAGAGGAGTTCGTCGGCCGAGCGGCGTGGGAGCAGGAGTGGGGATGGCAGAGAGCTGCTGTGCTGTCGCGCGACCCGGGTGTTTCAAAATGCGAATGCGCGGTAAAACATGAGTTATCTCGGCAACGGTAGCATTTATCGAGACGATTTTTTTATTCGATGTAGCGAAATGAGAGATGTAGCGATTTTTTTATTCGATGTAGAGGAATCAGAATATGCCATCAAAAAACAATATTACAAAGAAATTTTGCACGAATTTCAAGATCAAAAAAGTATGCTATTTTCATTTGCATCAAAAAAATAGTTGTATGATTGACAAACTATTTTGTTGCTTAATGTTCATCAAATCATGCAACTAATTAAACGTTTCAATAATAAATATTGATAAAAAGTATTTTTCTTTCTTAAATGGTCTTTGTTTATCATAACTAACCGTCCTTTTTTATAATAAATTGTATAAATATGGTAGCCCTTTTTTTCCATAAAATGACATTATTACAGTACAATAAACATTTTGCAATAATAATACTTCATCCCAGGTATACATACTGCGTAGGAACAAGTAAAAGCATTGGATTACTTTGATCCAGGTAGATCGCAGTTCCCTCCTTGGTATTCATAACTTAGGCCCCGCCTACATATAAGTGCTTGGGACTCTAATATCGAACACGCTCATTGGTTACATTGGACCCGACTAGCCAATTAGGGATGCTGTCTATTTGAAAACTGCACAGCACACGCAGAACTTATGAAGAACATCCATCGGATGGCATAGCATAGAGCGTCCTTTAACGGTCGTCTGCTGTTTAGTCGAAAAGCGTCCTTGATAGGGTCAGTTTCATAGTTGAAAGTATTCTCAACGCGTATTTACTTGTATGCAGAGTGTGCAAATATTTGCAGATGTATATAATTTTCAAATAAAGGTAAGAAAATATCTGTCCATATCAGTAGTATTTTAGTATTATTTTTGTTTGAAAATTTAAGTAAAGTATATCTATTGGAAATGCTGTAAGCTTCAAAATAAAAATAAATGATTTTCTTTTATTCTCACAATATAGAAATAAATAACAACTTTGTATATACAAGTTAGGAAAGTAAATTGTTATCAATATTTTGTTGTAGTACGGTAAACGTAGTACTTGTCAACAAATTTCGAGCGTCGATTACAACTGTCAACAGCCGTACAATTTCAAAGCGTCTTTGGTAGTGTTTGCTGGTCAGTCGTTTACACTCAGGTAAGAAGATAATTATATAGCACTGCGTAACTTAACCCGCACTTAAGCCACGCTTATCTGTGACTTAAGTGCATCCGACTTAAAAGCACCCGAAATTAAGAACATCGGTTTTAATCCTTTTGATATTTTGAGGTTAGTTTTAACGTTTTCAAGTTGTCATCCCTGCATGCCGAGATGCATATTATGAGAAATTTGTTTGAGCGGGAAATAAAAATATAATAGTACATTTGGTATGTGGAAGGTGATTATTATTATTATTATTATTATTATTATTATTATTATTATTTCAATACGACAAATAAATTATTTATTTTTAAATGTTCACACAAATTGTGCCAAGTCGTATAACTTGGGAAAAAAATATTGTGTCAGCTGAGAAAAAATTAAATCAGTCATTGCATACTGGTTGTGGTACTTCTACGCGCACTTCGACTGGGGTTGATTTTAATTTTGAAAATCTTTGTTTCATTTGCGAAGAAGATGCCAGCGATGATTTTATTAAGAAACAAATCAAACTTCCTACAAAGTATAAACAAGTAGTGCGCATTGTTACTAAAAGCAATATAAGAGATACTTTGATCAAGAAATTGAAAGATATTGAAGATAGGCAATGCTTACAAATTTACTCTCGTATAATAAAAGTTCCAGATTTGGTTGCGCTTGCTGCACGATATCATTTAACCTGTTATCAGCTTTTGTCTAATAAATTCAGAGACGTGGTTGAATCGGAGGATACCGGCGTATATAAAGTTGCAAAATTTATTGCTAATTATATAACAGAAAATAAGGAACAGTGCCAGTTTAGTATAAAAGAAATATTAGACAACTATGAAACTGATGAATATCCGAATGTAAAATACATAATAACTTATTTAAAGAAAATCTTTGGTGACGATATCATTATTCATCGTTCTAAACACGGACCGATAATAACTTTTAACAATAGTAGTCACAAAATCTTGACCAATAGCTGGTATGAACGGAAGTGCAAAGATGAAGCAGCAGAGCGCAAAAGAATCGTTCAGACAGCTGGAAAAATTATATTGGAAGACATCCGAAGTAAAGTGTATGAATATGATACGTACCCCGCACCAAATGTTTTTCTTTCCAACGTTAATTCTGTCATTCCAGAAACATTGTCAGACTTATTGACTGAAATCATATTGAAAGATAAAAATTTGGCAAATAAGTATATGACTAAAGTAACGAGCATTGCTCATGCTATCATAGCAGCTTCCAGGCCAAGGTCGTTCTCCTCTTCTCTTCAAATTGGATTAGCAGCGATGCTGAACAAAAAATATGGATCTAAAGAGTTACTTCAAACTTTGTTTAGGTTTTTGCGCTACTTATGAGGAATCTTTACTTTTTGAAGCGTCTGTTTTGTTTCATCCACAGAAATTGCAGTACAACGATTCATATTTTCAGTACGTTTTTGACAATGCTGACCATAACATAAATACGATTGATGGACGTCGTACATTTCATGCAATGGGAGGCATCGAAATTGTAACGCCTTATTCTTCAGTTACTGATAGTTTGGGAAAGTTAATTTACAAACTTTTAACAAACGTTCAAGTTCGGGCCTGGAAAATGTCATAGTGAGAAATTTAGATGATTTCAGCTCCATGTCACTTGACATCCAAGTATCAGCAACAGAATTGTTATGGTTACTCGGCAAGGAGCGATATGCTTCTGATTTTGAAGGGTGGAACGGATATATGCAAACAATTACGGAAAACAAAGAATTTCATAAAAGTAGAATTAATTTTTTACCGTTTATCAATGCTTTGCCAAGTCATTACGACACAATTTATACAGTTCTGCTTGAAGCGGATAAAAGGCGAAAAGAAAATAATCAGAAGTATTGCTTTGTGACGTTTGACCAGCCGCTATACCATAAAGCGAGAGAAATCGTAGAAAGTTGTAAAAATGAACTATCCGGAGTATTTGTAAGACTTGGAGGGTTTCATTTAGCAATGTCATTTATTGGGGTAATAGGATTTATTATGAACGGTAGTGGTTTAAAAGAGCTCTTTTGTGAAATATTTGCTGAAAATTCAGTCGACAAAATTTTGAGTGGGCATGCTTATGCTCGAGCAATAAGAGGTCATCTGTTAGCTCACTTAGCTTTAACACAGATTATTCTTTCCTCATTTGATCTTACTGAGATTGAAAACGAAGTTATAACAAATCTTCTGCGTTGCATCGATGACAATACATTAGCTAATGTTCAAAGCGAAGAATTTCGCTCAATTGTACATAAATTTAATGTTCATATTAACAGCATAAAAAAATGGACCTACTGCGCAGTTATGGCTACAATATTTCAATATGGTTACCGTATTAAAGCAGTATATTAAAGCTGAAAGATCTGGAAATTGGGAGCTTCACCTGCAAAGCATAAGAAAGATGCTTCCATTTTTTCATGCTAGTGGACATTATCTATACGTCAAGTCTGCTCATTTATATCTGCAAGATATGTACGAATTGGAGAAAAAAATGGATGTGCTTGAGTATGAAAAATTTGCTAAAAATAGTTATTTTACAGTAAGACGTTCAGACAAATTTTGGTCCGGAGTTTGGTCAGACATGAGCATAGAACAGATACTTATGCGATGCATGAAAACGAGTGGCGGGTTAATTCACGGAAGGGGAATAACTGACAGTACACTGGCAAAATGGATTTTAACAATGCCAGTTCTCATCGATGTTACAGAATCATTACAAAAATTTTGTAATATTAATTTTGTAACCTCAGAGCAACACGTTGACTCGAGAACTTCCCGATTATTGAGAGATACAGATGATTTAAATAAATTGTTGAAGTTTTTAGCATCTTACGAACCGTTTAAATGCTGTGATGAACTTATATCGATCAGCTCAGGCTGCAAAGGTGATGAAACCATTAATTGCCATGAAGCTTTTACAATTGAAATACGAATCATGCAAAATACTCACGGAATGAATTATAAAAATTTAAAGTTTCAAAGGAAAAGTAGAATTTTGCCTCTCAAAGCTGCATCAGCAATAAAATTAAAAAATGATGAAATAATAATTGATCCCACACTTTTATTTCAATGAATTGCTGTTGCCATGGAGGGGGACGGTGACTTAAAACGATATTTATCGTATGAACTTGCACCTTACCCTCTGTCTTTATTCGATAACTCAAGCATGCGCAAAACCCAGAAATCAAAGTTTTACGACTTTTATTAACCGGACGTTGAAAAAATAAACATGGAAAATTGTCTGCATGTCATCGATGGTGGATTCTTGATGCATAGAGTTGTTTGGCACCAGAAAGACAACTTCAATGATATTTTAGATCGCTACGTAAACTATGTAAAAAAAATACTATGCTCCACACAGTATTGTCGTATTTGATGGATATCCAGATGATAAAACCTTAAGTACGAAAAATGCAGAGCGCCAACGGCGGCAAATACGGCAACAATGTCGAGAAATTATTTTTGATGCATCAATGACAGCGACAGTTTCTCAACAAAAATTCTTATCAAATGATAAGAATAAAGCAAGATTTATAACATTCTTGAGATTAAAATTGGAAAATTCTGGATTTTTAACGAAACAAGCTCCAGAAGATGCTGATTATTTAATTGTCCAAACTGCACGGGAAGTCAGCGAACCTGAAAAATCGGCTATCATTGTTGCTGAGGACATTGATGTTTTAATAATTTTTATCCAGTCAGCATCTATCAATAACAATGTATATTTTTTAAAACCTGCAAAGGACAAAATTGTCGAAAAAGTATTCTCTCGCAACTCTTTTGTAAATACTAATGTAATAGCATTTCTGCACGCCTTTTCCGGATCGGATACAACATCAGCTATGTATAAGCAAGGCAAAGGAAAAATAGTCAAGATTCTTGAAAAATATTCTGATTTGAGAGAAATGGTTGAAGTTTTCAATTCAAGAGTTGCTACGAAAGAAAATATTGCTAATATAGGACAAAAAATTATGCAAGCGATTTATAGTGGCAAGCAAATAACTGAAACAACTTTAAGTGATCTAAGATACAGCACTTTTAAAAAATGCTCGAAACAAAAACCTTTAATTTAGCAACATTACCACCAACAGAATCAGCAACCAATCTTCATTCGTACAGGGTTTATTATCAAGTACAAATGTGGCTTGGAAATGCATTAAATCCATTAGACTTTAGCTGGAAAATTCACGACAATACACTCGTGCCTGTATATGTTGAAAGCCCTCTAGTGCCAGATGATATTTTAAAAAATATTAGTTGTAAATGTACTGGAGAGTGTAAAAAGTCAGGTTGATGCGTAAAGTATGGTCTACGATGCTCCAATTTTTGTAAAAACTGTCGTGGACAAACGTGTAAAAATTATCAAACATTCAAAGTATCAGTTGATGACAACATTGATTAAATCAATGAACTCGACCCTATTGATGAAGTTTCAGACAATGTTAAAAGTTATGAACTGCAAATGGATTGTGTAAGCGATAATGAAATTGATGTTGATGATGATAAAGATGACTATGATACGGATGACAGTTGCACAAATCCAATAAAGCGAGACTAGATTCGTAACCACAAAAGATGTATTATTATGTGTATAATTTTTATCTATTGTAATAAAATTAATTTATATTAATTATTCGATATGTTTACCTTGTTTATTTAATGTTATAACACATATTCCCTTATTAGTAAATTTAATTAGTTATTCTACATAAATAGGTTATTAGAGTATTAAAAAGCGTAAAAAAATTTTTTTTGAAATTTTTATTATTGAAACGTTTAACTAGTTGCATGATTTGATGAACATTAAGCAACAAAATAATTTGTCAATCATAAAACTATTTTTTTGATGCAAATGAAAATAGCATACTTTTTTGATCTTGAAATTCGTGCAAAATTTCTTTGTAATATTGTTTTTTGATGGCATATTCTGATTCCTCTCATTTCGCTACATCGAATAAAAAAATCGTCTCGATGGTGCTACCGTTGCCGAGATAACTCGTGTTTTATCGCGCATTCGCATTTTGAAACACCCGGGCCGCGCGACAGCACAGCTGCTCTCCGCCATGCCCACTCCTGCTCCCACGCCGCTCGGCCGACGAACTCCTCTGATTACGGTATTTTCATCGATTTTTCTTTCATTAGACTTTCATCTGTCGAAAATGCACAAGACAAACATAGAAAGTATTTGCAACCAGCTATAACAGAGTATTTTTTTAATTTCGATTTAACGATTAAGTAAGCCATAAATTATTATTAACTTTGTGGACCTCTATCTCCGGATCTACACGGTCAAATTTCGTCATTTTGGGCTAAAATGAAAGTGCTTGCAAAGCAGTATTCAGATGGGAAACAATTTTTAAATTACATCGAACCGATGCTGTAAACGAGAAATTATTTATAATGGAAAAAATTTGACAAAATTATTAAAACGTAAAATGGATATTTTTTATAATTGCTCATTGTTTGTTATGACACTAAGTAACTGTTAAAAATTGCGTGCTCCTTTTTCACTGTTGTTTAAACAAGGTACGCGCGATAAACTTTTTTATAATTTGTTAATTAATAATTATGGCAGTGAAAAACTACGCGGTCGATCGTTACAAAAATTTTTGTGCGTAATTGTCATATGTTTAACTATCTTTTCTGAAAATTTGATAAATATTTATCAATTTTTACTTACCGAATAAATTTCTCAAAGTTGACGTATGATTTTTTACTAATTTTCGCATATTATCCATGGAAAATTAAAGTTTTTCGATTCGCGATTCTCATAACCTTATAGGAAATCGTCAAATAAACAAAAAAGAAAGAGTAAATTTTTTTGATTTAAGGCTTTGTTTCAAAGTTTTAGACACAAATGTATCGAAAAATGGGCCATTTTTCGATATCTCGGTACATTTGTTGTTCTTAAGCATTTAGCAAACACTTTTTGGAGTAGGCAAACATAGATTATTATTGTACATAATATTCGGCAACTTTCTGCATAAAAATTTTTGCGTTATGAAACAACACGCATTACACCCTACTTTTACTGCTCTACCGCCTGGACTAAGAGCAGCCTGCTGTGCTGCAATACCTCTGCTGGGCGGGTCACCGACTCACAGGCGCCCGCTTCGCACACATCAGCGTCGATTAATGACTCATCTGCACTGGACCCTGCAATTTTGCAGAAGAATAGAGCAAAGGCTGCGCCATTGGGAGACACCAGCCTACTGGGTGTCTCAAATATTTTAATTCCTGTGAGTACGATGGAGCTTTTCTTTCAGCGGTTTGACATGCTCCAGAATCAGATTGATGGCCTGAGGGCTCTCGTGAGCAGGGGTTCGGTACCACATGGTGTCTCCTCTGCACTAGCAGAAGGAGGCGCCATAGTCGGTACGAAGGAATTGAATACCCGTATCTCTGCTCTTGAGACCCAACTAGCTGATAACATCAGCGCGTCTAATAGACTGCTTGACGCCAACAAGCTGCTCCTGGACGAAAATATTATTCTTAGGGGCGAGTTGCAACAAACGAAACAAATACTTAAAAAGCTCTATCGTGCTAGCATGGGCTGGTTGCCGGTTTCGGACTGCGGTCCGTTCCTTGCTTCGAGTCCTAGTATTATTAAGCGTGAAGCCACTGAGCTAGCAGGAAAACGTAAATGCTCCTCTCCTCGGATGGCACCTACTGGCGAGGACGCGGGGTCGGGGGGAGACGTTGCTGAGGGACGTTAATTCCGAATATTAATAATATCAACGAGAAAATCTCGGGCGCAGCTGCCTTCGCACTGATCAGCACCGTTCTTCCCGCCCTACAGAAGAGCGACGTCGCCAGTACTCGTGTACTGCGCCAGCGTAGACTAGACAGGTGACGCGTCGAGGTATAATGCCATCAATCGTCGTCAAGCTTGCGAGCCCGGGCCTAGTCAGGAAAATCATGCGAGCGAAAAGCTATCTAGCTAACATCAAGCCCGGGGCTCTCGACCCGAAGACTGCTGCCTGCTTGACCGGACATAAAGTCTAATTAAATGAAATATTGTCACAGGAAAAATTCTTGTTGTTTAAAAGTCTGAGGCCCATTGCACAGGGACTGGGCTTCAAATATGTCTGGCATGCGGGTGGCAGGTTCCTGGCTAGGCGCAGGGGGGGGGGGGGGCAAGCGCGCGCACGTGTTTGCATCTGCTACCGATTTGCAGGCTATTCTCACGGCGTGTCAGGCCGGCTCGAAACAACCTCAACGACCAAACACACGCATGACTGTCACTGAAAAAGACGAAAACTCTGACGCTACTTCAAGTAACAGACCTACGTCGGACTTGGCAAGCAAATCGGCTGCAACTTTTCCGGCATCGATGTCATCATTGACGACTGTATCATCTGCATCAACATCCATACAGTCGTCATCATCATCATCATCATCATCCGCGCCCTCTATATGACTCGCGAGGCTCCCTTACAATGCGCCGGGTACTGGGAGTGGCTTGAGGGCAGGCTTTCTCAATGTGAACTCGCTCAGGGCTCGCATTGAGATCGTCCATAATTTTTTGGCAGAGCGCCCCTCGTTTGACATCTTTGGCTTTGCGGAGACATGGCTGGGTCCGATTGTGGATGATAGCCTAGTTAGCATCGGGGGATTTTCCATCATTAGGTAGAATCGAAATGTAAACGGTGGTGGCGTCGCCTTGTTTGTGCGCAATGGATTGAAAATTAAAAAGCTTGCTTCATCTGATACTATGGGTCTAGGAAAACCTGGAAACCTAGAGTACCTTTTTTGCAGTGTACAAAGGGGCGACTCACCTCCGGTACTACTCGGAGTTATTAACAAGCCCCCGAAAATTCCGATGCATAAGGACTCAGACCTTTTTGATGTATTGTGGGACTTATGTGGCGAATTTAGTCATAAGATCATAATGGGTGGTCTGAACTCGGATTTACTATCTGACTCAGACGACGCTGCTACTATCAAGCGTCTGTCCGAAGAGTTATCTCTTCAGATCATCCGGCATGGTCCCACACATCATACCTCATCGTGTCACAAGTGGATTGACCTTATCATGACCGACGAAAACGACACGATCTTAGACTCTAAGAATGAGTGGCTGCCTAGTTTCGGCAAGCATTGTGTCATAGATGTCTCGCTAGACATCTACGCTTCCACTCCTGCGAGTGACACTTTCTCTTACCGGGACTACAAGTGCATAGACACAACTAGTCTTATCGACCTCTTGTCTTGTTGTGACTGGACAGCCATTAATTCCATCGAAACCGATCTGGGGGGCGCTTTATGCGTTCTTAATAATAACATAAAATTAGCAATTGATGAATTGGCGCCTTTGAAAACGGTTTGCCCAAGTAGGAAATATGCTCCTTGGTCTGGACCAGAGCTGAGGCTCCTCATCGATAAACGCAGAGCGGAGCTTTTCGATGAGGTCCTTCGACTCACCAACGAGGTCGACATGCGTTCTGCTTAAGAGCGTGAGTCCTTCGTTCGCCAACAACTATCGGACGCCCTTGATGAAAATAGAAATATCTGGAAGGTAATGCGTCATCTCGGCCTCCTGCCTGGTCGTAAGGAGCAGTTTTTTGGTTTTACGCCAGGGGAGCTGAACGAGCACTTCGCAGGAGTATCGGTGTCATCCCTCGAAGATATAGACAATGCAATGGACACTATTTTACTTGCAAGCGAGGAGGTATTTACTTTTAGCCCTGTTAGTATGAGCGACGTCGTCCTTGCTATATCACATTTTTCCTCGCAAGCGAGGGGTGCCGATGGTATTCCATGCGAGGTGGTCGTCAAGGCCCTCCCAATTATTGGCGAATTTATTCTTAATCTATTTAACTGCTCCTTCGCTCAGGGGATCTTTCCGAGTATCTGGAAGCAGGCACAGTTAATCGCGCTAAGAAAGACCAGCGCTCCTTCCAATGTTAAGTACTTTCGTCCAATTGCATTGCGCTGCTTCCTCTCAAAGGTACTCGAGAAGATCGCGCACACCCAGATCACGGAGTATCTCAGTAAAAATCACATAATCGACCCCTTCCAGGCCGGTTTCCGAAAACACCACAGTACACAAACAGCGTTATTAAAATTGACCGACGACGTACGCATGGCAATTGACAAAAAGGTGACGCTTATGCTGCTGTTTGACTTCAGCAAGGCCTTTGACACCATCTCACCTTCCAAATTACTATCTAAGCTGAGACAGCTGGGGTTCTCTAGGACGGCTCTCCTGTGGATTAAATCATATTTACAGGGGCGATCTCAGATGGTAATTTCGAATAAAAACGGAACTTCAAAGTGGCTTGAAACCAATCTGGGAGTTTCACAGGATTCTGTCCTGGGACCCTTGCTGTTTAGCCTCTATGTCATCGACCTGCAAAATATACTCGACGACAACACAATTAAACATCTTTTTTACGCAGATGACTTCCAGATCTATCTACACACCAACAAAGATAATTTCCTGGTGGCGTGGCTCGACTGGCAGAAGCAAACGATATTAAAGTATGGAACTTGCTTGGGGTTCCGTTGCCGGACGTAGTCAGCGTCCCATTCAGTGAGACGGTCGTGAGTCTCGGTCCTGTATTGGATAGCAAACTTACTTGGAAACCGCAGGTGGATGCTATCACAAAAAAGTAAACAAAGTCCTGTATAGCCTGCGGTTTATCAGGGGCTGCACCACTGAGACTCTCCGCAGAAGGCTAGTTGAGACACTTATACAACCGCACATCGACTACTGTACTGTGACTATCCCGGACGCGTCTAACGAACAACGAATACGGATACAGAGACTGAGCAGTTCGTGTGTGAGATTCATCTTCGGGGTTAGGAGGGATGAACACATCAGTCCTTACCGGAGGCGTCTAGAATGGCTTCGCACCGATTCCAGAAGGCTCTACTTTGAGGCCTTTCTATTATACGGAATAATCCGGATCGGTGAACCTTCGTATCTGGCCTCATTGTTCAATAAACACAAGCAAAGACCCTCCAGTAGGGGAGTTTCCCCGGAACTGAGCATCCCTACCGTGAGTACTGAAACCGGGGCTAGGGCCTTCCAGGTCCAGGGTGCTCGGTTCTGGAACTCTCTCCCTTCTACTCTGCGAAACCTGCCATCTCTCGCCTCCTTCAAGGGGGCACTACGGCGGTACCTGCTGGCCACTGAATCGTGACGACTCTGAGCCCTCTGGCGCTGCATTCTTAATCTTAATCTAGTTTTAATTTAATCAGACTCCGCCCTTAGGGCGTAAAAATTCTTTCAGTATTACGTATTTTAGATTTTAAACGTGCAATACAGATAGGTCTATGACCAAACCTTAGATGTATAGCGTGAATAATAATCTTAGAATGAGTGAAAGAACTCATAGTGAGTTCCGACAAAAGGAAAGGGTTGGGTGAGTGAAGGGTTCTTTTTAATTAACACACACGATTTCGCGGTACAGAAAAGGCACTTGCTTTGGCGTAAAAACCCTCACGGTTTAGAGGGAAAAGCCTCAACAAGTGTAAGCTTTATTGAAAATAAGGAAAAGGAAACTATACAAATAAAAGAAAGAGAACAGTGACTCTAAAAGAGAAAACCTCATGTGAAAGAACGCACGCAAAACGCAAAGACGCGAGGTACCTTTTCCGCACGCAGAGAGTTCTCTTACCGTAAAGACGAAAGCAAAAACCGCCGCTGAAGAGGGCGTTGAGCTGGCCTCGTCGTAGTCCGCCGCTGCTTCCGTCCTGATCCTGGAGGTCTGGAAGCCGGGTCTGGGGAGCGAAAAGAAGGTCCGCAACCGTGTACCAAGCGCGTCCCGACGTCTCGGGGAGCCAGACGCTTGGCACGAGGGCAACAAGGGGTGTTGCCGCTGTTCGCTCGCCCCGAAGGAGTCACGTACAACACGTGGACACCTTCGCCAACAAACCTAAGACTATCGCCTCGAGGCACACTTACACGCGCACAAATACACACACGCGAACGACGCGATCACGAATTTTCAGCTAAACACAACAAACACGGCGCAGAACGAGGTGAACAGTGATAGCTCTGAGAAGAACAAGTGACTGGCTCACCGTACGAAGAAAAACGTCGAAAAGCGTAAGGAAGCCAAACGTGCGAAGCGCTAGGTAGTCCTAACAGGAATGAGCGCGCGCGGGCCCTTCTGACACAACTTGAACGAATAAAACGAACTGAACACAGCGTAATATTAGAAAAGTTTAATGTGATAATTAAATATGACGACATGTGATTTTATGTGACGGTATTTTTGTATATTTTATTTTCTTTTTTTATTAGACTGTATGCAACACAGTCTTTGTGATCTAAATTGTATTAGCTTTTAGCAAATGAAGACCTATCTCTCTCTCTCTCTCTCTCTCTCTCTCTCTCTCTCTCTCTCTCTCTCGCAGAGAGGGAATACACGTAGTGATAACGATCCGTATTTCACCTGCCGTTTTACACTGTGTTGATTTACTTATGTGCATCTTTTTTACACAAGGCGCGAGTGATCACCGGTCTGGACTGTCTGACATACCAATTAACATCTAAATCGCTGTATCTGTGCATTATTTAAGTGTTTTACCGCAAACAATTTCTAACCTCAAAATTGGAAAGTCACTCAGCTCTTCGCCAATTTTTCGCAATTAGCTACCCGCGACAGATGTCGCGTGCTAGTTTAACCAATTTCGATATCTGATGATAAGTAGATATAGGCAGACGCAAGAGGCGCCGTAACGAGGCCAACTCAAGTTTAGATAAATCAGCTGATGACTCGGATTCGGACTGTAACTCCGAGACCGGCACAGCTCCGCCGTGCATTCTGCCTTCCGTGCTGCTGTCGACCGAGGACATCGATATTTTAAATAAGGACCTCCGCGTGAATTGCGAAGACTTTATCACCCTGCTGGGAACTGAAAAAGATAATCCAAGGCGCAACAAGATGAGCACCGCTTTATCTGCGGTATGCGACGCGTATCGCGCAGTGACTAACGCGTATATCTAAAAACTTGGTATGGAAAGCATCGCGAATGTGTGTTGATTCGATCGAAAAGGCGTGTAAGCTTATGCAAGAAACTTGCGATTCCCTTGCTGGTGCGCCGACATCCAATCTTCCGCAGTCATCTAAGCAAGTCCCGCAGCTCTCCTATGCCAGTGTCACTCGCCACTCTAACTCGGTAACACGCAAAATCCTACTCGACCAAGGCAAGCCCATCAATATAGTGAGAGTCAAACGCATCACCGTTAGCCCGTGCGAGAAGTCGAAAGCCAAGTTCCCTAATTCGCAGGCAACGCGCACAGCACTTTATAACGCTGTAAATTCCGCTGCCCTGCAATTCAGAGTCAAACACGTCATTCCTCTAAGGGATTCTTCATCGATCGTGGTGGAAGGCGACTCACTCGAGCCTCTTCTCAGCTGCAAAGCGCTCTTAGATGCCGGACTTGCAGCATCCTCCGACTCCAAACTTAGCCCACGACTTGTGATCCATGGCATTACTGTTAAATACGCGAAAGAGAACATCGAAACGTTCGTCAGCCAAAATTTTCCAACCATCACTGCCAGCCATTTTATGGTTGTCTATCTGTATCCTGCAGGTAGCAATAAGTTTAGATCCTGCGTAGTCCAGATGGACCCTGAGTGCCGAGAAATCTTTTTTCGACAGGACAGAGTGAGCATCGGATAGCAACATTGCCGTTTCGCAGATCATATCTCCATTCTTTAATGCTATAAATGTCTACAGTTGTCACAAGGCAGCAGAATGCGAGAATGACCCTGTCTGCAGTAATTGCGCACAAGCTCATCTGACAAGCACGTGTGATAATAAAAAACATCTCTGCTACGCGAACTGCAAGAAGAGCAATCTCAGCGACTCCCACTCGGCATTCGACAAGAGTAAATGTACGACAGTGCTCACTAAACTTGAGCTCCGTGAACTGTACGATTGACTATCGCGAATCGATATAAAAAAATTTCTAAAATTGCGGAATCATTTGCAAAGTTTGCAAATGCAAGTCCAAAAATTGCGGGTGCCTTAGTATATTTATAAAAAATAAACAACCTTTCGAGTCCCGAGAATCCCTATATTCACGAATTATTCGTCAAGTGCTACATAGCTTGGGGATGAAACTAACACCAATCGTTTGCAAATTAATTGCGGATTATGCAAATAAGCTTATTTTTACATAATTCGGCTTATAAGTTAAGTTATAAATTAATTAAGTCTGTGCGGCAATTGTTAGTAGTCGAGGAAACGAAGCAATGGACTGTCGATTTTTTGAGCAGTAAGACGGATCGTAATGCGGTTTTTTGCATTCGATTCGTCAAAGCGTCAGGAAATTTTGTGACCGGGTCAGATCAATTACTTTTGCGAAAATACATTGTTGCATCAATAAAATGCATTTTAAAATTGCATTACGAGGAGACACTAAATACAAAATTTACAACTCGGTAAATATTGATGGAAATGAGTCCAGTTTTGCTACTCGAAGGTTTTTGGGGTCGCTGAACACGAATATGACGTCGGCGACGACCGCCGAGGTACCAGGTGCCCAGGGTGGATCAGCGTTACCAGATGTGGCACCCACCGTGCGGGAAATTTAAATATTGATTCCAAAAAATTGTTCTGAAAATTGTTTTTTGCTATTGAGTCATTCATTATAAATCAAAAGATGAAAAGTTACTGTAAAAGAATAATTTTTTTGTCTAATTAACTTTTTGATATTTAATCACAAAGTCGCCCTTTTTACACTATCTTCAAGCATTAGCAAATGGGAAAGTACGCATAAATAAACGAAAAAGGACATCAGTCCTAAGGTTTTTGGGGTCGCTGAATACGAATCTGATATCTGATTTGCAAAATCATTTGTTTAAACAATTTTTTACATACATTATGCAAAATTATCTCATATGATTCACAAAAAGGATCAACTATATGAAAACTATACTGCTAAATAAATCTAAAGCCATGACACTTAAAACTACCTATCCCACCCACCAAGTATTTAAATAAAAGTTCACAAATACAAAACTTAAACCCGTGAACCGACCTACCTCATGCGCTGTGTTTGTAAAAGAAAATATTTATTTTAAAATTGTGTAAACCCCTCGGAGGAAGGAAAGGATAAAATGTAAGGCCAAAAGAGTTTGATTAACCTTGTCCACATTCCGTTTAGTGAAACAAAAATTCTCCGAAAGACTACGTTGGCACATCGAAGGAAAGCAAAAAATAAATATAAAACCAAAGCAAACCACCCCGAGCTCTCCGAGTTTAATAAATAAATTTAACTACACTTCGTCATATTCGTGTTCAGCGACCCCGAAAACCTTCGAGTAGCAAAACTGGACTCATTTCCATCAATATTTACCGAGTTGTAAATTTTGTATTTAGTGTCTCCTCGTAATGCAATTTTAAAATGCATTTTCGCAAATGTAATTGATTTGATCCGGTCACAAAATTTCCTGACGATTTGACGAATCGAATGCAAAAAACCGCATTACGATCCGTCTTACTGCTCAAAAAATCGACAGTCCATTGCTTCGTTTCCTCGACTACTAACAATTGCCGCACAGACTTAATTAATTTATAACTTAACTTATAAGCCGAATTATGTAAAAACAAGCTTATTTGCATAATCCGCAATTAATTTGCAAACGATTGGTGTTAGTTTCATCCCCAAGCTATGTAGCACTTGACGAATAATTCGTGAATATAGGGATTCTCGGGACTCGAAAGGTTTTTTATTTTTTATAAATAAACTATGGCACCCGCAATTTTTGGACTTGCATTTGCAAACTTTGCAAATGATTCTGCAATTTTAGAAATTTTTTTATATCGATTCGCGAAAGTCAATCGTACAGTTCACGGAGCTCTAAACTTGAGCAAAATTCCTTGCGCATCGACTATAGCGACTGAAGGCCCATCCTCCGACCAATGCAGCTTGATATTCGTCAATATCAACGCACACTTTCTGCTTGCTCACCGCCAGGATATACACGACTTTATCTTGCGCTCTAAACCTCTTGCTTTTAGCTTAAGCGAATCGTGAAAGCAAACCTAAAGCTGAAGCAAACACTTCAGTTCCATCTCTAATGACCCTCAAGCTCCATCTGTTGAGGAGTATCTGCGAACCCTGGAGAGTCTGGACCTCCCTGACCACTTCATCTTCAGGGCTATCACAGAGTCGGATGTGTCGGCTGTTGCTAGACCCGTAAATACGTAAGATAGTGCAGCTAGCTTTTCTTTATCTGTCATCTGCGCGCTCGCCATATTCGCTCCAGCTGGCTTAAAAATCTCCCTGTTCGTTCTGCGCTCGTGCCTGCGAATCGCATGTCCCATTTGCGCACCGTTCTGACGATATCTCTTTGTTTATTTTCTGGGGTCGTCGGGGTGTTTAACTTTCTTAACCCTCTTGCGAGTCCCCCTCTGATGTTGCTGTCTGACCAGACGTTTTCCGGAGTTGCAGGCGTGCTTGTTGTCGCGTCTTCGGCAAAGGTTACTCTTGCCGGCGCGTGGCCTGCTGCACTGTTTACCTAGGTGCTTGAGGCTCTCGTCTCCCCCTGCGATCCTAGTACCTGCTTGCGCAGCTCGTTCATTGAGCGTTGCAGATTTTCCAGATGCTGCATCATGCCGGGTGGCATGACGTAATCTTTTTCGTCTATCCCTGTAATTGTTTAAGCCTTTTCTTGTTTGACTGCTTTTACTGGCGCTGCTTGTTTCGGAGGTTCTTCTCTCTCATTCTCGACGACTTCTGGTCTGCTCAACGTCCTCTGTAGTCGATCGCGCACGATATTGTTCTCGAACACGCCTTTCAACGAGTGTGGGGCGGCTGCTGTGCCGCTTGTAGCTTGCCGTTATTGCTTGCAGAGTGATCGTATAAAAGTTCTGCGCATCGACACCCGCTCGGCCTTTATATCCATTGGATCCAGGTACAGCGACGGTTTAAAATCGTTTGGGCTGTATTCACCCATCAGCCGTCTCTGGACTCGTTCGACCTTGATATTTGCGTCTCCATCTTGACGCAGATCTAGGTTAACTAGTGCAGTGTGCACTTCTTCTTCCCCCAAATCCAGCAGCCAGTCAGCGATCTCTCCTTCTTTATCGTCGAGCATCTTGCCGTTATTCTGTTGTTATAATCTAGTCTATTTTCTTCTTTGACTCTTGCGCGCGCTTTTACAATATTATTTTCGTCCGTCATGCGTGTGCGTATTTCGCAATCCTTAACCTGAGACTATTTCGCTTTCGCTAAATTTTTGTTTTTATTCGTTTTGTGCCCCCAGTTACTTTCTATTTTTTATATAGCAATCTTATATAAAAATAAATAAAAATAAATATAGAGTAGAGAGTAGGCTTTATTTGCAAATAGTGAAAAATATACAAATGTCATATATATAAGTCTTCAATACTGGTGATCACAGTTTCGTCATCACAATTCATACGTACATACAGTTACACGTCACATTTTGTAGTAAATAAACACATAAGTTACATGTACTTTCATAAATATATACAATAAGACATACTAGATTAGAAAAGTAACAAATGCAAATACATAAATACATAAGGCGCAGGCGCATATACAATATAACAGAATACAATTATGTTTAGCTGAGTGTCGGCAGGAGGTAGTTTCGCATCGCTAATTTAAAATTTGAAAACGAAGGCAGTGTTCGCATACCCTGCGGGAGCGAATTCTAAAGGCGAGCGCCCTGCGCCCTGAACGAGTTCAAGCCGATATCGGTTCTCGTTCCCGGAACAGAGACAACTCGCGACGACCTACCCGAAGTCCTTATTTATTTATTTTTCTCGATGAGGGCTGAAAGGTACGGAGGATGCCCCATGCTATACGCCTTGTACATCAACACCGCCGTAAAATAGATTCGTCTCTCTTTAATATCCATCCAGCCCAGCTTCCTCCTGAAAGAAGAAATATGCTCGTACCTCTCTACACCACGAATATACCTTACACATGAGTTTTGTAACCTCTGCAGTCTAGTCTCGAGCTCCCCCGACACGTTAAGATACACTACAGAGCAGTAATCTAAGAGAGAAATGACTAGAGCGCTGGCCAGCTGCTTACGTAACGCCTCGTTGGTACAGGATCTAAATGATCTGAGCCTATAATGAGCTCTGTTAACCTTTCGGCTAACTGTATCCACCTGCGGTTTCCACGTCAACTTTGAATCCATAACCACTCCGAGGTTAGTTACGGTATCGACAAAAGGGGCAAAAACACCCGTTTGCACCTCAAAACCGGGCAAGTTCAACCCCTATAGTTTATTTATATTATACTCAGATCCGAAAATAATAGCTTAGTCTTGCCAGTATTTAGGTGCAGAGCATTTTGAGATGTCCAATCCGACACAGCTCGCGCTGCCGCCGACATACGATCCACACCCTCACGAAGATTGTCTCTTGCGACCTGGGTGTAGGTTTGCAGATCGTCCGCGTAAAGTAAGTGTGCAACACTGTCGGTCAGAAACCCCTTGGGCCCTTGAAAGTCGGCCAATACCTCCTGGAGATCGTTAATGCAAATACTAAACAAAAAGGGCCCCAGGATCAAGCCCTGTGGGGCGCCAAGGTTGGTTGTTAGCCCAGATGATTCGCCGTTTAATTTAGTAACCACTCTTTGGTTACGTCCACATAAGTAAGACATGACCCACAGGACCACCGACCTGGAGAAACCCATCCTGATCAGCTTACGTAGTGATCTCGAGGGGGAAATCGATTCAAAGGCCTTACTAAAGTCGAACAGTAGCAAGATGGTGAGTAGCTGTTTGTCGCTGTCGATGCCAGTCCTGAAGTCCTCAGTCAGTTTTAGTAGTGCTGTCTGCGTCGAATGATTGTGTCGAAAACCGGTCTGGAATGGATCAAGAATGTTTTTTGAGGCCAAGAATTCAGAGATCTGCTCATGTACGATCTTCTCCAGAACCTTGGAGAGAAAGCTCAAAAGGGCTGGACGAAAGTCCGAAACAGTAGATGGAATAGTTTTTTTTTTAAAGGCACCAAATGAGCGTTCTTCTAGGCACCGGGAAAGACCCCATAGAAGAGTGAGGCGTTAAATAAGGTCACCAGGAGATGTCCTAGGACTGGGAGAGATTTCGCTATACCACTTTGAGGTATCCCATCTTCCCCCTTTGCTTGAGATGAAAAGTGAGCGACCGCCAGAACCACGTCCGCAAAGGTGATTTCACAAAAAGTGAAACCATCCTCTTTGGCCTCGGCCAGGATGCTACTCAGATCAACCTCGCGATCGGAATCAGATATGGACACCCCAGCGAAATGAGTGTTCAATTCATCCGTGGTGAAGCCATGTAAATCCTCTTTGGCCTTTGAAATAAGGCCAAGACTCTGTAATTCATTCCAGACGTTTTTATTACTTTCCAGTGCGTCAAAAACTCGATTTTGTATGAATTCTACTCGCGCTTGTTTGGTGCGTTGTTCAGCCTCAGCGTTGAGAGATTGATACTTCGTCCATAGGTCGTTACGTCATCTAGAGCCTCGTCCGGCATGTTTGTGTCGTCTTTTTAAAGCGTTTCGTCGGCTGTATAAGTGTCTTAGTTCGGCGTCGACCCATGGAGGATAGCCCTTCTGTCTCGGTCTAAATTCTTTTAGCGGAGCTAGTTCGTCGATGACAGTCATGATGTTTTGACTAAGATGTTCTAGTCGAGTGTCGACTCCGCTGTCGGAACATTCAACCGGCGACCAATCACAAGCAGCCAGAAGAGATAAAAGCTTTTCTGATTTTATCTATTTTAAGTCCCTGTATGTAAAACTATTGAGAGCAGGAGGTTCTGTCATCTGGGAGTCAATCTCAACGTTAATGATGGTATGGCCGCTTGAGAAGTACGCCGCCGAATTACTCGCTTTCAGCACCACATTGTCGTCGTCAGTAAAGATCACGTCGATCCACGCGTGAGAATCCCTGACATAATGAGTCACGCCATGATTCACTAATTTTAGGTTTGATTCGCAGGCCAGGCTTTTGATGAATTCCGCGTCTTGCGAGGTCGACAACATGCTGGCGTTAAGATCGCCCATGACTAGCCTATAATTATATCCCACGGAGTACCTACGCAAGTTATTCGCAAACTCTGAATTATCAGAGAAAGAGACACCCGGTGGACGATAGATTACGGCAACAAAGATTGGAGGTTTTTTACCTTGTTGAACACTACACATTAAATACTCCGGGATTCCCGGTTTCCCCTCTACCTCTAATTGCGATGAGCACAGAATAGTTGCTTTGAAAGTAATGCTGATAAACAGGGTTACGCCTCCTCCACGCTTGGTTCTGTCCTGCCGCAGAACCGAGTACCCGTCAACCTGCGCAAACACGTCATCAAACTCGTGCCCGAAGCGCGTTTCAGCAACGCCAAAGAGGTGGTAGGAGGGACGAGCATTCGCAATATACTGCCTAAACATGTCTATGTGCGCATGCAATGACGTCGCATTGAGAAATCCCGCCTTCAATGCCCCGCTCTCAGCTTCCCTCGTGTTGCCCCGGCCCAGTCAGTCCTAATTCGACGCAGTCGGATATACAAATGTAGTCCCTGCAACCTTGTTCGTTGCATGCGGTTTTGCCAGTAAAAAAAATTTTAAATTTGAATCCTAATTTTTTTTCCGGCGGAACTGCCACTCCTGTTCTTGTATACAGGGATTTTTCCTATTGCTAAAATGGGAGAAAATTCGCGAAAGCCTATCTACGCGCTGCACGCACGACGGTTATATTCGTGCGAGTGTGAGAGGCCTGTTGTCATCAGTTTACGGAGCGGTATCAATCCGCTTTCCGCGCGACCCCAAGCGCCGGTGCGCACAAAGTATTAGTCGCGAACCCAGCGGCGAGTATATCTATACAGTGAGGCTCGCGCGACTCTCGGCTCTCGCCGCGCGACGCGACGAGTACACCTATATAGTGTGTTCTCTGGCTGTGCGCTCCTTCGCGCGCGAGCTTGTCTCTCTCCGCGTGTGCCGTTCGTCCCCCCTTAGCTCGCTCCGCTCGGCTTCCCTTACGCGCTCGCCTTAGGCCTGACTCCGGTGTGGCGCGACTCGGCGATTCCCTACTGCGTGCGCAGGACTCCGCACGCCTATATTAATTCTACTAGTAGTGAGCCTGCCACTCAGCTCACGAAAATCTATTACCGAGCCGCTTTCCTTCCCAGAGTCTCTCGCACTCTGATTCAGTGGAGACGAATCTCGGTCTTCGGCGGCTTCGTCCTGAATATCGATAGAGATCGTACTTACTCGGTCGCTGGCCGAACGCTCTTTCCTCGACCTCACGACCGGTGACGGCCCGTTGAGTAGGTTTTGCCTGAGGTGAATCTGGAGGCGTCCCTCCAGGCACTCGAAGCTCTCGAAACACTCTTTTGCATCGGTGCGGTAGAACGGCTCGCGGAATCTCGATGGTGTGCAGCGAAGCTGTGGACACGGCCAAAGCGAGAACAAGTCTGACCGCGCGCTAGCTCCTCGCGGAAAATCTCTTGTAAGCGCCGCCGCTGTCGTGGTCTGCTATTGTCCTAACTCTAATCGCGCAACATACGAGCGCACGAGATCCGAAATCTCAGCGCTTGTTACAGATCATATAATATAATTTTAACGTCTGGAGGTGCAATCAGAAAATGTATTTATTTATTTATTTATTTCCAGAGTAAGTACAAAGATATATATCGTTTATACATATAAGCATTACATAAAAGTAATCCAGCAGAGGAAAAATTTCCTGTTCGCCGATCTGGAATACAATAATAAATTACTTAATAGACTAAATAAAATAAAATAAAAGTAGAAACTAAAGCTAAAAATTTTGCAGTAGTTCCGCTGAGTACAATTCTCTTCATCATCTTCGCTTGTTGATGTTTAACAATTGTCTTTGATCCATTTTTTGATTCTAATCTTTCTGCTGTTGTTGCTTGTTAACTCCTTAAGTTCTTTTGGTAATTTATTAAAAGTTGTTAAAGCCTTATATAGCTATTTTTATGCTTATTTTTCTGCGACGTTTGGGAATTTGGATACTTTTGTGCCTTGTGATTTTATCTGAATTTAAATAATTATCCTGTAGTTCTATATAATGATATATTAGTGCTTCGTATGTAAATATTTGTTCCAGTGGGTGATTATTAACTATGAAATTATTCTTGTTTACTATTTTAAGTAGTTAATTTTCTGTAGACATAATTCTTGATAGTTTGTAAAATAGAAAAGTTAAATATTTAGTTTTGTTGTAAATGTAACTAATCTGAATATCCCATTTCATGTTGCTGTCGAAGATGACTCCGAGATATTTAGCGTTATCAACTCGTTTTATTTGTTTTCCATGTATATTTATGTTTAGATTCTTTGGAGTATTAGTAGAGGTATTTCCAAATTCTATGTATACAGTTTTTTCTGTATTTAGCGATAACTTATTTAATACCAACCAGTTGGCTATCTTGTCTAGGCGATTATTCACTTTTATTTCAACCTCTTGCCAGTCTTTGGCTGCTGTTATAACTGCAGTGTCATCAGCAAAGGATAAAATTGAGTTGTTTGGCATTGTATTTAGAAGATCATTTATGTATATAATAAAGAGTAGTGGTCCAAGAATAGTTCCTTGAGGTACTCCCATGCTTAGAGTATTAAAATGGCTTACTTTGTTGTTTACTTTTACCCTTTGTTTTCTGCTGCTTAAATAGTTCTTTATAAGTTCATGACTAATTCCTCTAATTCCGTAGTTATACAGCTTGTCAAGAAGAATTTGGTGGTCAACCGTATCAAATGTCTTGGCAAGATCCAGGAAAGTGATTGCAATAGGACTGCTTATGTCGAGCTGATTATAAATTTGATTCGTTATATGGTAGAGAGCATCTTTGGTACTTTTGTTTTTCCTAAAACCAAATTGTTTGTCTAAAAACAGGTTGCACTCATCAAAGAAGTTTAATATTCGTTTATGTAATAATTTTTCGAAAATTTTGGCAATATTGGAAATTAGTGAAATTGGTCTGTAGTTGTTTATAAGATACTTCTTTTTGGCTTTGTGTAAAGGGATAATTTCTGCAGTTTTTAAAGCTTCTGGCCATATTGCCTTTTCTAAACTTAGATTTATTATGTGGGTCAAAGGTATTATTACTGGAGTTATCCAATCATATCTTGGCTTCATCTTGTTATGTTTATTATTCTTCACTTTATATTGTGCTTTCTTTGTGCAGGTTTCAATTTTTGCGATTAGTTCATTTAAAGCTAGATTTGGATCAGGCATTAATAATATGTCGGACCAATTTACACTTCTGCAACTTTCCTTAGCTTGTTATAATTAGCTTATTATATTCATTATGACTAGAATGATTTTTTATACCCTTCAATGATACCATTATTGGGTAATGATCATTGAAAGGTACACTAAGTGAGAAAGTTTTGTATTTTCTCCTGTTTAGTTTAATACAAAAATTATCTATGCAAGAACCCTTATTTATATTTGTAATTGATGGTCTTGTTATGCTGTTTATGCCCGTGCAGTACCCGTTCTCTAGAAGTATTTGCAAAAATTCCTGGTCTATTATATCTTGATTTAAAATGTCACAATTAAAATCTCCAATTATTAAGTTATTTTTAAATTTCTTGTTTAGTTTTATAAGGTTTTTGATGTTTAATAAGAATTCTGTCTTGTGAATATCATGTGATCTATAAATTGATGACAACATGATTTCTTGATTGTTTGTTAGAGTAATTGTAGAGTTGATTAACTTAAGACTATTTATTTGAATGACTTCTGTTGTTTCAATTAAGTTATCACTTATATAAATAGCTACTCCATCTGATTTATTTATTCTACTATCATTGTAATACATTTTATAGCCTGTTATATTAAAAATTTCATATTTTTCAAGATTCCAAGTTTCAGTACAAATAATTATACACGGTTTTTCTTCTAGGCTGTTTAAAAAAACAAGCAGTTTGTTATAATTAGCATTTAGACTTCTTATATTTATACATAAGATTATGTCTTTATTATTTATTAGGTGCCTATTTAATGCGTTGGTATTATCACAATTGTATTCTTGGCTAAGAATATCCTTTTGAAAGTCTATATCCATTATTTTTTTTTAGTAGTCTTAGGTGGTAATGTCTGTATTGGTAATGGTAATGTGCCGGCTGATGTAGTGCTTGTGTTTCTTGTTCTATTACGCGTTACCATTTGTTGAGTAACAGTGCGCTCTACTTTACCGAAGTATCTTTGGTAAGTAGGCTGTATTGGGTAGTCTGTCATTTCAATAAATTTTTTTATTTTGACTTTCAGAACTTCACAATTATCACTATCTATTGCACTATGCTTAGTATTGTAATTTGTCTTATGTTTTATATTATTAAAATCACAGTTAGGGCATTTAATAGTTTCACTATTGCACTGTACAGCTGAGTGGTCTCCCGCGCATTTGTAACACGTGACCGCATTCTTACAGTTTTTGCCACTATGCCCAAATCTTGCACAACTGTAACATGGATTTGTATTTATAATATCAAAAACTCTACAGTTTTGATACCCAATGAAAAGTCTGTTTTTATTTTCCTTTATATGTTTATAGATTGCTGGTGTAACCTCTATTATTGCACTCATAGTTTTAGTTTTCACGTTTTCATACATGTGTAATATTTTACATTTTTCTTCAAATTCACTGAAATTTCTTTGATTGATGTCTTGTTCAAACTCACTATCATTACTATAAACTTTGTCTATATCAATCACTTTCATTGTTGGCTTTTCTATATGTTCTTTTTCTATTTTATAGTCCTTGCTAGCCAGTTTACTGGTAAATGTTTTTTCTAGTGTATTAATACTTTCCTCGTTCATACAATTTATTACCACAGTATCTTTATGTTTGTTAGTGATATTTTTGATTTGGATGGTTTTATCTTTAGTTAAATATTTGATGATAGTATTTTCTAGGTTAGTTTTGTCATTATCATTTATTTTCTTGACAACTAATTTAGGAACTCTTTTTGTTTTGGGTTTGTTTTTGTTTATCGAACTTGTTAGTGCCTCAGAAAATGATTTTACTTTGTTTAAATTAGTGTCATTTATTTTTTGTTTTTCTTTAATCAGCAGTTCGTTTAGAAGTTGATTTTTACCTTGTACTTCCTTGTATAATTCTTTTAATAAACTATTTTCGATTTGTAGTTTTTCAATTTCACTATACTCATCGATAATGGTACTGTTGTGCTCATTGCCTTTTTGTTTGCTGAGTTCGATTTCATTTAGTATCTCACTTTTGATTTTTTCTCTGTTCTCATACTTCAACTGCGCGATGAATTCACCGGCCTGTTGGTTAAGTGTACCAAATGATAGTTTTGAGGTTAGGGCGAAGTTCGGGTGCTCATGGCAGATTACAAATGAGTCGTTTAGGAGTTTACAGGAATTCCAGCCTTGTATTTTATCACAAATTCACTCGTGCGGTAGAAACTCCTATGCACACTACTGCACTCACTTTATTATTTGGATGGCATTTAAAGCGTTTATTATTTAAAGCGTCATCAGGCAGCTCATCGCCTTCCGACGCCATCTTATACAATGAATGAATGAAATGCATGTTACTAGGGTCGAAGTATTAAAAAACTGTTTGAATTTAAGCGCTAGTGGGTTAAAAATAATTGTTCAGGTAAAAAATTGTCTACGCTTAAGAATACAAAAATTATGAATATTTAAATTCAGCGACTTTTCTCCTTTTTAAAATCCTTATAACTTTTTATCTGAGCTGTCAATTTCAACTATCCGAGTCTTACATTAAAGCTCTTTTCTTCTACTTTGGTTTTAAAACTTCAGATTAACATTTCAATTTTTTGATCAGCTGTATGTTAGGGAGATGTGCCCAGTACGCATAACCCCCAGTATGGATAATTTAATATTTCCAGCGTTCATTAACAGATACAGCCAGTTCAATTCAGTTGTTTCGTGTATATGCGTAAATTTACGGATGAAACCAGTAAAATGTTGATCTATATTTTGAAAGCGAAAGTAGAAGAAAATAGCTTCGATTTGAGGGTGAGGTGGTTCAAATTGACCGCTCAGATCAAAAGTTATAAGGATTTTAGAAATGAGAAAAATCGCTGATTTCTGTAAAAAATCGAGATATTTATAATTTTTTTCTGTTTTAAAATATAAAGAACTTATTATCCAAGTAACCGTTTCTAACCCACTGGGGCTTCAAGTACAGACCTTTTCTCATACTTTGATCCTATGAGTATATTTTTTTTTCCGTTTGTGCTCTCGGACATCAAGTACGTACAGTTGAGCAATGGCTAGTTTTCGTTAATTTTTTCCATGTTAAATCTCCATTAGAGAATTTAAACTGTTCAGCAAAAAAATAAGTATTTCGAAATCTTGGAAATGCAAAGTTTTTCGTGTTCTAGATGGCCTAAGGAACCCAAAAAAGTTGGCTCGGTAGATGTGCCCTCAAATTTTAATTTTGTTTGCTCCGACCCCCAAGTGTCCGGTTTTTCGTGGATTTGCACATATCTGTGGACTATTAGCTATACTTCGGAATACCCCTGGTAGAAATTAATCTAGAAACTGGCAAGTTCTTAGGATTTTAATACAAGAACTTGCCAGTTTTTAGGTTAATTTCCACCAGGGATGGTACAGGAGAAATAAGTAAACTGTTGATTTTAAAACCGTGGAAAGTTATATTGCGAGGCTCACCCCTTTCTTCCTACGTACGCTTATGACTATATAATAATGTTTATGCAGACTTTAGGTTTCTCGAATCCATTTGGACGCGGTTAAACTCTCAACTATCTGTATACGCGAAATGCGAGCTAAATCATTTTTATTTACATTTTCCCCAGTATAGATATCACGAGCATTCTCCAGTATGGCTAACGCGAGATCCTACAAAATGTAGAAAATATTTAATTTTATAAAAAGAGGGTCTCGAATGTTTGTCAATAAATTAGTTGGGAAAAAATTTTAATGATCCAACGAACGAAACGTCGATTATATTTATTCCTCTACGTTTCAGACGTTTTAGCATCCCTTTTCAAGAGATCGAAAGATTTATGAGGCATAGGCATATGCGTTATCAAGATAGATTTAATAGTAACTGACGAGAGCGTTAGATTTTATGAGGAAAGTATGAGTTTCGAGGGCACAATGGCTGCATCACGATTACAGAGGGCTGTTTTAGGAACAAATCAATATGACATTACGATACATGTGACCTAAGTAACACTTCTGTACAGCGTAATCAGGACCTCACGCCATGCAAAAAAGTGCTACTTAGGTCACGAGTATCGAATAGAATTTTATAGCACAACCTACCTAAGCTCACTGTCATCCCTATCCGTGTCATAAGTCCTATTTTGCACTCTGAGGTTAGCGCATGACCGTAACGAGTGTGATAAATACGGTGAAAAAAAGAGGTCACTGATAGGCGTGACATCAGTGTGGGCTTAGGTCACATTGTGCTATGATGTACTAAATTTTTTGTTGAGTAAAATGAAAATCAACAGCCTATGAGCTAAAATTATGCATAGTAGGGGCAACTTTTTGCATACTTGTAAAATCAACATTTTACATTTATGCAGATAACTTTTTTAAAAGACGAGATGACTTACATACTTAACTTTATTACCTTATAAAAAATAAACTAGAAAATACATACAAATTTTGGATTCAAACTTTTATTGTGTCAATTAAAAGTGATGCCCGAAATATCTAAGGGCATCCATACTGGGCGCATCTCCTCTACGCCTACTAATTATGGCCGTTTTTAGACCTTTTTGATTGCCATTGCCCATCAGGGTGGTAGGAATTTTTATTATTCATGTTTATAGTTATAAGTATTTTAATTTGAATAATTAACTAGAATCAATTTTATTTAGATAAAACTTAGTAAAAATGTTTTAAATACAGGTACCCAGGTGGCAAGCAGCACAGCTGAGTTTAGCGACATGGAATCTTTGAGATAGTTGAATTTTTGAGCTGTTCGAGTAATTTGAGCTACTTGAGTCTTTCAAGCTGCTTGAGTTTTTCGAGATACTCGTTCGAGTTACTCGAATTTTCCGAATAGCTCGAAAAACTCGAGTAACGACTCGACTCGAGACTCGACTAGACTTTTCGGGAACTCGCACAAGTTGCATGTGCCTTTTTGCAACTTTCAACGTGATATATAAATGACTGGAAGCTGCAATTTTTTGAAAGCTGTTTTCTCTGCTCCAACATCTTTTTCTGAAATCTAACCTACAAATTTGCGCGGTTTTCTTCTTCGCTGCACGGCGTCTTTCTTTCATGAAAGTGATCCACGTGGCGCCATCCGTTGAATCGACGGAATAGAAACAACATCTCCATCATCAATCTCAGGTCGGTCAATTCTCTCCTACTCGACTAGCACTCCATCTGACTTCGAGATTACCGAGTCTCTGGCTCTGTCGGTAATATGAACACCGTATACACTGAAACACACTGAGTATCTTGAAATAAGACTTTACCTTGACAACTTTCAAACAGGCGTTCGCACTGTCCACAGCATACAGTCCGGTTTAATTAACATGATTGATGATGTCAGGCTTGGAATAGATAAAAAGAAGGTCACTCATCTACTTCTATTTGATTATAGCAAGGCGTTTGATACTGTGTGTGACGTCAGGTTACTCAAAAAGCTATGCTCTCTCGGCTTCCCTAAGCAGGTCACCCGCTAGCTTGCATCTGACCTCAAGGGAAGAGAACAGGTCGTCATCGGTGACAACAACAAACTCTCTACCTTTCTACCATTAAACACCGGTGACCCACTCAGATAAGTTTTGGGTCCTTTGTTCTTTGCGTTGTACATCAGTGATATTGGTTTCTGTCTAGATTCAGATGTGTGCCATCTAATCTATGCGGATGACCTGCAAATATACAGCCGATGCCATATAGAGGAGCTTGATTCTTGTTCTGTCAGGACAAGTGCTAACGCCGAAAGAATAATGGGCTGGGCTGCTCAAAACCGTCTCAAACTTAACGTCCTTAAGACTTAGGCAATCGTCCTGGGCTCTTCTCACTACATAAATGCCTTACCTATGTTGCTAAAACTTACATTAACATAGGGGGAGCCCATTAATTACAATTGGTGATATATTTTAATAATTTAGCTAATAATAATAATAAATAAATAAAAATATCATTATAAAATTAATTTAATTATCAGTATTCAATTCAATGATAGTGTTTATTTTGTTTCAATTTTTATTTTCATAAAATCTAGTCTCCTCTATGATACTTTTTAAATTTGAATTTAAATTTTTTCTCCGCGTGATTAAATATTTTGTTGTCGACTTTGTAGCTTATAAAAATTATTTAAAAATAAATCTGTGTATTTATACATGTATATATGCATACGTAAATATTTTAAGAATTTAAGTATTTAGATTATTTAAAAAATACCGTATTAAGAGTAAATTTAAATTTGTGATACTTATTTTAATAGTTAATCATAATAATAATAATAATAATAATAATAATAATATTAATGAATTAACCCCATCGAAATGTTCGCTCCTTGTCGAAGGCAGCTGCCTTAACACCTTAGCAGCTGACCGGGTGATGGGCTTATGAGAGCAGCACTCCCCATAAACGAGCGGAACGCTGCTCTCTAACTAATCAAGCGAACCGCCGTGTTGGCTGTGCGGTGTGACCCGTGAGCCGCCAAAAGGAGAACCTGGGTGGCGAGGCGATCTGAAGTTGCATGCGGAAGTGACCTGACCCATCTTTGGCTTCCGCTGACGTGCGAGACGGGAGGCCGGAATCTAGCCAATTCTGGTCAATCGGCTTAGGCGAGTGCGTGATATCGAATGACGTCTGCCGGAAACTCTCCAGAGAGCCGAGCACCTTCGTTCGTGGTGGGAGGTTCGAGAGAGCCGAGGTGGACTAGTTCGATAGCGCGTGCTATACCCCGGTATGATGTGCCCAGTCTGGTGCCGCCTTCAGTCATGTGTTGAGGCCATGCCAGCTGCCCCTATAGGCAGGGACATCCGGGTGGTCGGACACATGCCGGGATGAAGAAAACTACCAAACATGGAGACCAATAACGAACATCAAGAAAATACACAGGAAATCCTGGAATTGGAAACCCTAAGGGTGCCAACAGCACAAGACGGTGGATATCCAATCCACAAAGAAAGCAGCAGTACCGGCATAGCCAGCGCCATGAGCGCAGGAGAGTACCGGTTCGAGAAGGCACCGGTAGATGAAGAGAGCCAGATCATAAAGGAATGGCTAAAAGATCATGCCAGCCTGCGAGACAAGCTACTGGAAATAAGGCGCACGACCAGAGAAATGATGAAAACTCTGGAGAAGCACAAGAACGTGAATATTACGATTAAGGATGGATTACCTATTATAGGATCCACCATAATCGAAGCTCTCACGACCCTTGACAAGATGGAAGATGCTGCAAAGAGGCAGTCCCCCCAACAACCAAGAGCGGACAATCAAAAGCCTCAAATACGGAGGTTAAGTATCTCAGCAAGACAAAAGAGGGCGGCGTTCTGATTGGCGTAGGTAAGAGTGATGATAAAATGGAATCACTTAAAACAGCCATTCAAACCGCCATTGGAAAGGCAGGCACAGTCAGGGGAAAGATCTCCAGAATCACACTGGAAATTAAGGACATCGACAGTCTTACGACGCAGGACGATGTCCGCAGTGCTATCACAGCCGAGACGGGCGAAGAAGATGCCAAAGTCCATCTGTTCGAGCCGAACACGAGGGAGCAGAGGGTGGCAGTAGCCGAAATAGATCAGATTAAGGCCACCGCTCTGCTCAAAAAAGGGAAGATCCGTATCGGCTGGATAAACTGCCGAGTGAGGGTTCGCGCGAACCGCCGCAGTCTGGGTGCCCAGGCGCGGAATCGCAGAATCAGGGACGGGGGATGACTACGTACGGGTAAGGGTGGGCCGCATCATTTACTTCAGCGTATATTTCTCACCGAACCTTACCTCGGCGGATTTCGCGATACGACTAGGGGTGCTAGAGGACGCAATAAGAGTACGTATCCGGGGAACTCATCATTGGGGGTGACTTCAACGCAAGGTTCACGGAATGGGGTATGACGACAACGAATTGCAGAGGCAGGGCCATTCTCGAGTTGGCAGCTCGACTAAGCTTAGTGGTAGCAAACGAGGGAAACACCACTACCTATCGCAGACCAGGTTTTGGGGAATCTATACCGGACGTAACTTTCGCAAGCGAAACGACAATCCGCAAAATCAGGGATTGGCATGTCATGGAGGAATATGCTGCAAGTGACCACCAGTATATACTTTTTGACATCCAGGACGACCACAGAAACAAGACCAAAGAAAGAAAAAAGCAGACGCCACGGTGGAATACCCGGCGCATGAACCATGACAGACTTGCTGAAGAGATGCAAAGGGCGGAGCTCCCATCAATTCGGCTCCCTCAGAAACTGAGCGTACGCGAAAAAGCCGAAGCACTAGTAGAACGTAGAACACGTCTCATCACGGAGTTGTGCGACGCAGCTATGCCAAGGGTGTCTTGCGGCCATATAACACACCCGGTATACTGGTGGACGGAGGAAATTGCAAAACTCAGAAAAGATTGCTTTCACGCTAGGAGGGAGGCTCAAAAAGCTCTGAAAAGACAAAGGCCTGAAGCCCAGGACTTGTACGAGAGACACGACCGGGCGCGAAAAAGGCTGAGGGACGCGATAAAGGAAAGTAAGCGACGCCGTTGGGCAAAGATTGTCGACGAAGTGAAGAAAGATCCGTTTGGCGACGGATATGCGATCGTTACCCGAAAGATAGGCGAAATGAAACAAACAGAGCCCATGGAGGCAGAAGTGATAGAAAAGGTAATCGATGGGCTGTTTCCCACACACCCCATCAGACCTCAGGCAGAAAGAACGAATGTGCCGATAGACGAGATACCCCTTTTCACCGAAGGCGAGCTTATCGCGGCAACCTCATCCCTGAAAAGCGGCAGAGTACCAGGACTAGATGATATTCCGGCGGAAATGCTGAAAGTCGTCGCAATCCAACGGCCGGAGATGCTACTGGAAATGTACAATCTGTGCCTGATACAGGGTGTATTCAGCTCGAGATGGAAAGGGCAAGATTAGTCCTTATCGAAAAACCGAAAAAAGAAGCGGACGCGGACACTTCTTATAGACCATTGAGTCTATTGGATACGATGGGAAAGGTGCAGGAAGCGCTGATTAAACCGCGAATACTTAGCGCCGTACGCGAAGCGGGAGACCTCTCTGATAAGCAGTATGGCTTTAGAAAAGGACGATCGACCATAGGGGCCATCAGAGAGGTAACAGACGCGGTAAAGAGCGTAGAAGAGGTTAGACACGCGACTAGAGACATCGTAGTTTTGGTAACGTTAGATGGACCGACATACATGATGTCCTAGAGTCTTTCGGTATGCCGCAATACATTATGCGTCTTACGGACGATTATCTGAGGGATCGGGTTATAGAGTATGACACGAAGCAGGGACGTAGAAGAAGACCTATAACTGCAGAAGTAGCACAGGGTTCGATCTTAGGGCCGGACTTCTGGGGCATATTGTACGACGGGCTTCTAAAACTCGAAATGCCGGGAGGCGTGATTCTTGTGGGATACGCAGACGACGTGGCCGTGGTTATAACGGCACGTAACGTGGACATCGCGCAAGCGAAACTAAACGCGATTATGAGTAGAGTGCTATGGTGGATGTCCAAGCACGGCTTGACTTTAGCGCTTAATAAGACCGAAATAGTCCTCCTGACAGGAAAGCGCATACCTACCATCATACCGATGAAGGTAGGCGGCGAGACTATAACGACGAAACTATCAGCAAAGTATCGAGGGAACTACGGAGAACATCTAAATCGCGTCTGTAAAAAAGCCATGACTAGGATAGGTCAGCTTAGCCGACTCATGGCCAACGTGCGCGGGCCTAGGCCAACAGTCAGGCGGCTACTCATGGCGACCACCAACTCTATCCTATTATACGGAGCACCGGTATGGGCCGACGCGATGAGTATGAGTAAGTATCGGAACAAGATAACGGCTGTACAATGAAGTGCGGCTCTTAGAATAGCATGCTCCTACCGGACGGTTGCGGCCGAGGCATCGATGGTAATCGCGGGGGTAATCCCCGTGGATCTTCTTGCGACTGAACGCAAGCGGATCTACGAGGCTCACTTAGCATCGAATAGCATCTTGATCGCCGCGGAAGAAAGAGAAAAAACAATTCGCAATTGGCAGACTAGGTGGACCGAATGTCCAAAGGCTAGGTGGACTAGGATCCTTATTAAAGATGTATGCCCGTGGGTGGACAGGAAGTGGGGGGAGGTTAACTTTTACCTTACCCAGTTTCTCTCCGGTCACGGATATTTTAGAAGCTACCTGTTCGCGATGAACAGGGTGGCATCACCGGGGTGTAAGTACTGCGGTGACGAACGGGACGACGTGAGACACACGTTTTTTGACTGCCCACGCTGGGCCGAGAAACGTAGAGTACTGGAGCTGACGATAGGGGCGTTCACGCCAGAGACTGTAGCTGAAACGATGCTTGATAGTAAGCAGAACTGTGATGAGATAACGGCGTACGTGGAGACGGTCCTCCGCGCGAAGAACAATGACGGTTGCTTGCAAGATTAATTGTTGGTTAGAATAGCTAAAGACAGGCGACCCCCCGAAGGAATGCGAAAGCGGCTACCGGGGGGATTTTTCGCGGCCTTCTGAGAGCGGGAGTTTTAGTGAGTATGCCTGGTGATGTCCCACACCTGGAGAGCCTCAAACACGGGGAGTCTCGCACGGCTCCTGTCATGGTGCATTATGCATTCCTCCAACTCTCCGGATAAAAAAAAATAATAATAACAATAATAATATTAATAATAAGTAAAACATATTATTAGAAAATTAATTTAATAGTCAGAATTTTTAGAGCTTTAAATCTTAGTATTAATAAGCAATTGTGCAATTAAATTGAAGTATTTGTTTTCTTCCAACTTTTATTTTAACAAAAGCTAGTCTCCTCTGTGATACTTTAAAATTTAAATAAATTAGATTTATTATTTATTAATTAACGATTATTCAGATTTATCTCAATAGAGCAATGTATAATCTGACGAGTTATACTAGAAAAAGGGAATCAGATGGTGGTATCGCCGAAACTGATATTCCTACGAAAAAAAAAAAGAAATGCAACTCCTTTCCAGCCAGATTTGTTAACAGATCCCGATTTAAAAGATTAGTTATAAAAGCATCCAACTGAGATTCAAAAAGCTAAGTGCAAATATTGTACGGGTGATATTTCTTTCAAGCGTAAAACACATTTAACAGATCATTGTAAAACGAAAAAACATTTAGAGAATATTGAAGCTGCTAAAAGGTTGGGCACTTTTGTAACAACCAAAGTAGAAGGGCCATCATTTCGAGACAGAGTTCATGCAGCAGAATTAAAAACTGACCTTTTTGTTGCTGAGCATAATGTTGGTGTTATATTAGTAGATGATTTAGTTCCATTCATGAAAAGTATGTGTATCGATCCTGAGGCTGTACAAAGTATTATATTAAAAGAAGATAAATGCAGTCAAGTAATTCAAGAAATTTTATATAAATCTGCTTTTGATGATTTGAAAGAAACTTTAAATAATTGTTTTTATTCAATTTTAGTCGATTAAAGTACGGCCATCGGAACGTTAAAGTTTCGTATGTTTTTGTGCAATATTTTAGTAAAATAAAAAGTAAAGTAGTTTAACATTTATTACAATTAATGGAGTTAGATGGTAAAAAAGGAACAGCTTTAGATATTTTTAAAGATTTTAAAGCATTTTTTGATTCCAACAATATTAACATGCAAAATATTGTTTCTTTAGCGTGTGATAATGCCAGCAATATGCCCGGTAACATCAAGGGATTTTACGCTCTCTTAAAAAAAGATGTTAAACATTGCCTTCTATTACATTTTATTCGCCATTCGTCGGCTTTAGTTGCAAAAAATAGTTGCCGCATGATCTGTAAAAAAAGTTAAAGAACTTTTAAGAAGCGTTTCGTTTTATTTTTCAAATAGCCCCAAAAGATTTGCTAAATATTTAGAAATTGCTCGCTTCCTTGATCTGCCACCTTTGAAAATGTTGAAACTCTCGGGAACGAGTTGGTTAGAAGCCTATTGTTGTTATGACAGAGTAAATTTAGCATATCCAGCATTAATAAATTATTTCACTATATAAGCTTTTGAAATCGTTGCGCCGAAACTCGCAAAGGAAACTACCGTAAAAACGGATGAAGGCAAAGTTAAAGTCATTAGCGCACAACGAATTTTAGAATTATTATTAGATCCCTCTTTTCGCATTTATGTAGCTTTTATGAAGTATGCATTATATTATCATAATTCTTTTAATGCTCTCTATCAGACAAAGGGATTAATGATCCATAAATTATATTCTTTGATTGAAAAAATCTTTAAACTGATTGGCCAAGATTTTCTTAATCCCGAATCGCTTTCTCAAATAGCTTCTAATAACTTCATTGTTAAATATCATTTGAAGCCCTTAGATGACGTTTTTTTAGGTGCATCTGCAACTGACCTTCTTAAAGGATTAGCAGCTGATGTTGTTTCGGAAATTAAACAAAATTGCTTAAATTATAATATTACACGTGTAGAAAAAATGAGAAAAAGATTTTTGGAACATCGTGAATTATTGAATTGTATTTCTTTTGTAGAGCCAAAAATCGCGTTAAATTTAGAAGAACGAAAAAGTTATCCATATTTAAAAGGAATTAATAAATATTTTTCATATATTGATTCAGATAAATTATTTTTCGAATGGAAAACTTTACCTTTGCATTTTAGTCCCGATGAAATCGCGAAATATATAGAAATGAATGTAGTCTTTTTGGTCTGTAATTTTCGATCTTATAAATGATGCAGAAACGGAATTGCTTTTCCCTTCTTTAACAAAACTTGTTCGAGCTATATTTTCTCTTCCGCATTTCAATGCGAAAAGATCTGATCAAAATTTTTAATATAGGGAAATAGCGACATTTAGAGGAGTGGGGTGGCACTTACTAAAACGAGGGGTATAAAAGGAGTGTATTGTACATGAGTGGGTGGGTAGGAAAAAATTCGCAAAATTCGCAAGAGAGGGACTTTAACGACGTGCAACGACACATCTATAAGAGGAAGCAAAAGTTGTGAGAAAAATGGTTTTTACATTTTTCCTCTGTAGTTAAAAACCGCTTGATGAAATCGTTTAAAATTTTAGCAGCAGATAGCTTTTTTTATGGTAAATCAACAAATAAAATTTTGAAGCATTTGACTACATTGTTTTAGAGATATAAGAAATCAAAAAATTTCCAAAAAAAATTAGAACCTTCATATCTTAAGAACCAGAGGGGTTTGAAAGCTGTGCAATGAACTTAGCCATAAAATATCTGCTGTTTCCTGGAATTTTAAGTGCAATAAGGACTTTTTACGTCCGTAATCGAGGCACAAAAAACAAATTTTTTTAGTTTTCGTTTTATTACTGAAAAAATAAAGGTTTGTCAGAAGTTCGAATCAAGTGTTTTCAGAAAATGTCTGCATGGATGTGTGTGTGTGTACCGTAATATCTCCGAAATTATACAGGTGATGTTATTACACTTTTTATCAAATTTTGTTTTTTGATTCTGAATTCGAGAAAAGTAACCTTTTTTGGAACGACTGACGTGTTTTTGTTTTATGGCCATTTTTTGAATTTTGCAAAACTATTTTTTGCATTTTTTTATCATCTCATTCCTACAAACAATTCAGCTATGACGAATTTGAAAGATACTAAAATTACCTACATTTCCCCGTTTGGCACTCGCGATCAACCGCACTGTTCGGCAGAAAAAGCAAAAAGGTGATTTTTCCGAAATAAGGTATATTTCCCGAATGAAATATCAAAACGTTTTCAAAAACTGCTGCCAATTTATTGGCACGTAGCTTTCTTCAACTAAATGTATGGGTCTAATAAATAAAATATTGTTTTAATATATCTATATATCTGTTTGCTAATGTATGAGGCGGTTTTTGATACATAATTTAATAGAAGTTTTGGATGGTTGATTGTCCAAAAGTTTGCAGACCCCTCTGTTTTTTTTATTATAGAATATGAAAACTGTCGTCAATTTTTTTTCACAGAAATTCACGCATGTTTACAAAATATCTACTGTTTCCTGGAATTTTAAGTGCAATAAGGACTTTTTACGTCCGTAATCGAGGCACAAAAAAAACTCATTTTTTTCAGTTTTCGATTTATTACTGAAAAAATAAGTTATCTGCCGAACAAAGCGGTCGATCCTGAGGACCAAACAAGGTAAAGTAGGTGATTTTATTCTCTTTCAAAGGAATTTATCTAAATTGTTTGTAACAATGAGATGATTTAAAAAGAAATGCAAAATAGCGATTTTCAAAAATCAAAAAATGGCCATAAAAAGAAAAATAGTTGAGAAAATGAAAAATAACTGTTTTTCTCGAATTCAGAATCCAAAAATTTATATGCACGTCAAATTTTATTGATATTGACGGAGTAGTTCCAGAAATACTACGGTATGCATACACACACATCCATGTGGACATTTTCTAAAAACACTTGATTTGAACTTCTAACACACTAAAAAGTATTTTCTAGAAGTTTTGACAAAACTCAAAATTTTACTATTACAAAGCTTCCTCTAGGAGGAAGCAAAAATATGAAGATAGATTATGAGTCAAACGGTGTACCACAAGCATTTCAATTCATTTGGCCACGTAATTTTTCAGTAAAAATACGAAAACTGAATAAAAAGAGTTTTCTATGTCCAACGTTTACGAGAGTAAAAAGGCTTGTATTCATCTACAACTTTGGGAATGGGTAGATTTTTTGAGTGTCTTAGCTTAGTTCTTTGCGCAGCTTTGAAAACCCAATGGTTTTCAAGATATCGATGATTCAATTTTTTTGATCCCTTATATCTCTAAAACTTAACTGTAAAACTGTTACAAACAAATTTAGTGGTTTACCATAGCAAAATCTAATTACTGTTAAAATTTCAAATGATTTTGTTGATTGGTTCCTGAGTTATTAGCCATTCTCTAAGCCCAATCTCTAAAAGCCGATTGTGCTTCCTCCTCGAGGAAGCTTTGTAATAGTAAAATTTTGATGAAAGGAAATAAATTATTAAAAAGTACAAATACGGTTATCTCACATATTGTCGATTTTATACGATAGTTATATTAAATTTACTAATAGTTTTAAATAAATCAAAATGCATGCGACAAACTGCATTATACCTCGCACTCATACAAACATAGTCTGTGCAACTCGTGTGGCGCCTGTACCGACCACACGCACACATCGTTAGACTCGCCGCGTTGATGAGCGAGAAACTCACATGTACACGCCGGCAACGCTAGTATGCGTGCGCACGCGGCTGATGACAGCCTACTTTCGGTTACAATAACTCAGAAACTAAACCTCAAATCATTGCTCACGAGGTCTTAAAAGATTTTTAATATCATCCTTAATAAAACTTTAGTTTTTCAACAAGATCGTAAGAAGCGTTCGGCTGCTGTCAACGAAAATGTACGTTTCGCGCGAGCCCAGCATAGGGATCGCGTGTTAAACGCCCAAACTTTTAGGCCTCATATCTCAGCTTCTAGACGTCAGATTGATCTGAAATTTTAGGTGTGTATGGGCAATGCAATTACGAAGTAGTGTGCAAAGTTTCATGAATTTTCTGAGGAAATGGTTTTAGTGATGAACCTCCTTAAGCAGTCAGTTTTAGTTTTCTTGTAGTGCGATTAGTGCTTGAGTGTAGCTAGAGCAGCGATACGCACGGTGGAACAATGAATAACTTGAGTCACAGATAGGCTTCACCTAAATGCGGATTTAAGCCACTTGTGCTACGCAATTTCTTATAATTTTGTGATACATTGTACGGCCAGGCATGCAACAAATAAATTGTGTTTTACTTTGCAGAAATTTAAGATATTATTTTTGTATACATTCTGTAATTTTTCTCCGGTCTTAATGAATAAATACATATTTTTTCTAAAAAGTAAAGTCCACAAAAATTTCCTATAATAGTTCGTTAATATTTATGGTTATTACCGAAATATTCCGAATATTATTTTTTAATCTTTGAATACAATAATAGACATGATGATGATTAATTAATAATTCGCCTGAAATCTATAGTAGTTTTAATTTTTTTAAATATTTGCGAGGTCTCAAATCCCATATTTTTATTTCCATTTTTATTTTTAATAACTTTTTTAGTTTCTCTTATAAATTTTAATCATAATATAACTCTCTTTATCTGTCATTTGTAATTAATAAGATTAAAAGTTGGATTAAACGCAACTGTTAGTAGTGATACCTTAAAATGATTTTGCAAACATAGAGTTGTAAATTGTACTGTTATTACTTGTTAGAAAAGATATTTTGATACAAATTGTTTTTTAGTTTGTAAGAATTTTGCATGTAAGTACTTTAATTTTGTATGTATTTACATTTTTATATTTATTTATTATCTGTATACACCTCAGTCCTGCGATCAGGTAACAATGTTTACCTCTGCAGGTTTTTGGGTATTAGTTATACTAATACTTTGTAAAATTACTGGTTTTAATCAAATAATAAAAAGAGACAGTGGTAGGGACCGAACGTAAGGCAGGAATTAAGGTAGCCAACTCGATGCGTTAGGCAGGGAGCACCGGCCTTACCGGTGTAGAGCTGGTCTAATACGGGACCTTCTCCGGGGAAAGCTACACTGCGAGACGGACCCTCTCGGGGGCAGAGAGTGCTGGCTTAACCAGCAAGGTGTGTGTCTGAAAATATGATCCTCACCGGAGAAGTCTCTCAGGGTGGAAAAATATAGGTATGGAATATAGTAAGGATATAGTAAGGTAAAAAATAGATAGGATTGGGGACTACTTCCACACAGAGGTAATGGAAAGCTTCCGGCAGCTGGGCCGAAAGGCTGCGCCGGTAATGAAAATATAAAAAAAACTGTTGAAAATCAATCAATAAAAATTTTAGAATTCATAAATTTAATCAATTAAGTTCAGGCTATTCATCTGCCCTACAACATTTAATACACTCACCTTTTGTATTTCTTTTATCCATCTATTTACACCATTTTGCAATTGATTTAAAAAAGTAGAATCTTCAACTTTGCTGCCAAAATCAGAAACTTTTGGTTTTCTACCTTCCTCTGAACACTGTTTAATAATTTGCTGTACTGCTGGGTGTATTGGTAACGAAATTTCTGGAATATCAATATTCTGTTGCAAATGTAACAGCCCCATTTCTAATTCAGCAATTTTTTTTTCAACTGACGGTGCCATCTTGTCTCCATCTCTGTCGATTTTACTTTTTTCCTTTACATAACTTTTAAAATATGGAGCCATAGTTTTACTAATAGCATGTAAAGTTTCATAAGGAGATCCATCAGAAAAAAAAATTAATCGCAATTGAGAATGAATTGTTTTATCGGCCTCGACTGTAGCACTTCTTTTGGTAAAAACTATAGAAACCATTTTAGCACTCGTAAAACAAATTTCATTCGATATGTAGTATAAAATGTTTTCCTTTTCATCATCAGTTTCACCGCTGTCATCTTCTGTAAACATATTTTTAAATTAGATAAATTACTATAAAATAAAATATGGAGGTATCCTACTGAGAATTCAAAAATGTTAAAATCGTAATAAAATCTAGTAAAGTATCTTTGATAAAAAATCTTTACAATGGTAAAATTTTGTCAAGAATAAGTTCTATAACTTTAATGGGGAAAACTTTAATTTCGTGTAATAGATTTTACTGTAACAGTGCATCTAATTCATATAAACGAATCTCTAGATCGCATCATATCTTAAAGCACAATTAACTAAATAAAGGACAAATTTTCAAAGTTTATAAAAAGTAAATGCTTTGTATATGAGGGCGAGTACTGAAAGCCCATCTCCTTGCTTGTACCACATTCCGTATACAGACAAAAATTTTACGGTGAAAACGATGTTTAGTTGACGCTCCCTATCGGTGTGCGAGTATCAGTAGAAGACAGCATTGCCGCAACGATTTTCGTGTGCCAGCCACACGAGTTTTTCAACTGTTTAGATTTTGTGCCCCGTTACCGTCCGTCGAATTTCGCGATTAAAATGTTCCGCGATTTTCTTTACAAGTTAGTTTTAGTTAAATTTAATTCATTCTCATCCATGTTATCTTGGGTAATATACGGTTTTCTGTGCTTCGCTGAAAATCTCTAAAGGAGATACCACCAATTACGCGCACCTGCCTCGAGACCTGTGCTGTTAATTCGTGATCTTCTGAAATTATTGAAAATTATTAGTTATTTGGCGATCAAAATACTGAGTTTTTTCCTTTTCTTGTTTATTATGCCACATTTTTATTATAGAACATACTCTACTCATTCAAATTAAAAACCCTAAATTCATACCGTAACTTCAAGTGTACAAAGTATCCACGTAAAACTTCAGCCCAAAAGAACCACTCGTTCACTTAGAATCTTGCGGATTGTGAAAAAATTCCCAAAACATTGCAAAATGGTTAGGTGAGTGTAACAAATAATTTGCAACGGTAAAAGTAGAGGTAATAATAACAAATATCACTAGAAGACACACAAGAAGACTACAGAATCTATATAGCTCTAGAGATATACGCGCCGAGGCAGATATAAAACAACAACATTTAACTAGTCACGCAGCAGTTCTTTAAAAAGTCCTATGTGTCAAGGTCTTTTTTTTCAACTTTAATTTGACGCATTAAACGGTCCTAAAATTAATTTAAAACGCAACTTTAAGAAAGTAAAGTGTTGCAACTAAAACTTTTATTTCTATCTTTAGTAATAAGTTCATTTAACAAAATAGAACTGTTACGTATGAAATTTCACATCTGTTATTTTAATTACTTCAAGATTTAAACTATAATTAATACTAAACTAGCAATGGTCACTTCGCTCGCTGACACTTGCTCGGTTATATTTCTATAGTGACTATATTTTAAGAATATTGATTTGTCTCTATCGGTCTTTCCGAGGCAGGTTGTGTGGTGTGAAAGGAAAGAAAAAAACTTTAAGACATTTTCTCTTTTCTTCTCAACGTTTTGACGGACAATGCCGCCCTCATCAGGAGACTGATGTGAAAAAATTTGTATTCATTAAAAACTTGTTGGTGTATAATAATGTATATACAGTGTGAAAATAGAACTTACAATTATGGAGAAGATCGGTACAAAGTTTTGTCGCGAAGGCGCTTCCCCGCCGCGCGGCGGGGGGAACGTAGGTGAACAGTATTTTTCTCTCAGTTGTTCGATTCTAATTCGCACAAGTCGAGATTTTTATTTTACATAGCGCGGAGCAGTGAGAAGAGAGTCGAGCGGCCGTGTTGACTATTTCTTCCACTATGGACGTCAGAGCCTGGCTTATGTTTGTTTTCTTTTCAGCTGATTTATAAGGTGTATGTATACTGTATTCAAATTTTGAGCGTCTTCCTTCTTATTAATACCGTTTTCTTGTAGGTGTATGTGTAGCATTTTGGAAACTAGTCTTTTATTTAAATTGGTCTCTCTATCTTTTATGTGGTAGTTTTCAAAATTAAAAGTGTGATTCAGATTGTTAATGTGATCGGAGATTACAGTATTTTTCGATTTTTTGTGTTCATTTATACGTACACACACATTCCTTTTTGTTTGGCCTACATACGTGGCAGAGCAATCATTACATTCAAATTTATAGACAACGTTGTTTTCTAGATCTGTATCTTTCTTGTCTTTGCCTTTTATAATGATGTTTTTCATTTGGCTATTTATTTTCGGTACAGTTTAGATGTTAAGGGTCTTGAATGCATGACTGGTCTGCTCGTAAAAACCTTGAATATAGGGTAGGCTTACAATATTGCGTTTTTCATTACTGCTAATCTTTCGCCTTGACAATGTGTTTAATGTCAACGTTGACATTTTTTTCGTATATATTTGTTAACAAAGGCGGGTGGATAATGATTTTATTGTGAAATTTCTTGTTGGATAATTTTATCGCTCTATCGACAAGATTGTACACCATGGCGATTTTTTGAGACATAGGACTATATTTTATTTTTTTTAATATAAAAAAGTCATGGCCGGATGTTGTGAAGCCAAGATAGACGTTGTCTGATTGGCTCATGTAGTGCAGATGCGTCCAAGTCAGGAAGTCTAAACGCCTTTTAGGTTAGGGCGCGCGAAGCGCGTTGTTCAAGATCTAGTATTTATAAAAGTTGGATGAGTCTTATTATTAATATGATCTTTAGTATGTGAATTTTTATTTAAATATAATCCTGCGAAAAATTTGTGATGCTGAGAAAATCCCAGTACTGGCGCGGTTTTGAAATCGATACCAGCCCAGTATCACTTCGCTAGTATTGGTAAACAAGCTCTGGGTCACAGTTGGGCTAATACTGGCTACATATATATCAAAATTATTGCTGGCCGATCGGCTGAACACTGGCACAATATCGGCACACAGATACTGACGTGGTGATATTGGCCCGGTACCAGACCAGTACTGTATCCGTATTTGCACAACTTTTAAAAAATGATCAATACTGGCACGACAGCGGGCCGATGTTGGCTTGTAATAATACTGTGACCGAGCCGAACGTTGCGCGATTCGAACGCCAAGATTATTACAGCTACAGCATCTTGAACAAGTTCACTTATGGCTTTATAGAAAAACGATGTAGCTTACGACACAGAGCTTTGGATTGATCAGAATTTGCCAAAACCCTTGAATTCACGAACTAAAACTTATGTTTTGGACCCCCTTGATGCTCGCCACTGGCTCCGGGGCCTCCTTATATACCCGTATCGTTTCCTCTCTTCCATGTTATATGTTTACACGCCATCTACCTGCGTTTAGGTGGACTATCTACATGTTAACTACTAGCACCGCGTAGTCGGTAACTTACCGGCATCGGTTGCTGCTCTCTTATATCCCAGGTGGGGCCTGCCGTTTCAACGTTACGTCGGCGATAAACGCGTTAATAATTTTCATACAATTATTTGGAACTTAAGTTTACGAATAGTTTTAAATAATCCCTGTCCTTATTACTAGCTACATTGGAATAAAAATCTACGATTTGTAAGTAGAACTCGATTCACCTGTGTTATGCATCTCCTATTATTTCTGTCTTATTATTACGCTACTAGCAATTCATACTTGCTTCGCTCGCGGATCATATATGTTGTTTATTATGTTTTATTGTGGAGCAGGTTTTACAAGAATGAAATATGTGTAAATTACTTTTTTTTAATACAATATGACAATACTTTTTCAATATGTACCATATTATCAAATATTTAAATTAATTTTTATGATGGTTCAGTAAATCTGTGTATAATTCGGTTTGATTATTATTAGAAATAACAATTGAAAACGAAATAACAGATGATTAAGGTGTAGAAAAAGCAACAAAAATATATATGATTACGACAAAATAATAATTAAACATTACATACTAGAATGATATATTGGAATCATACATGTGTATCACATTATGTCGCAGATAAAGCGGACACGTATCTTTTATCATACCTCTTTTTTATATCAATTTATGTGGTGGTGATCCATTTGGTGTCAACGAATTTAAAAATTCAGTTGGTATTGAGTCTATCAAATTGTCATCATTTTCACTTTCAATTCTATCATTACTATACAATACAAAACTCATACCATCAATTTTTTCAACTATATTTTCAATTATTTTTTATATATAAGAATTTAATAGTGATAAAATCACTTTATTTTTCAACAATAAATCATTTGGATTAATTTTTTGCCTAAAAATTTCTATAATCAAATCTTATTACAAATGAATTTGTAATTTAAATTTTGTTACATTTTTATTTTCTCCTACATCGAGAACCCAATTTTCAAATTCATGATCATTATTCTGTAATTAAATTTTCATTCAATGATAATTTAATAAAAGATAACCATAATTCACTTCTTTTTACACATAACTCCATCATTTTTTTAGCGATTGCCATGCCGTACTATAGGAAGTGTTTGTCTAAAATCACCAGACGAAACGATGATTTTCCCTCCGAAAGGATTGTTATTAATACACAAATCTTGTAAAAATGTATTTATTGCTTCATAAGCATGTCTAGATACCATCGATATTTTATCCCATATTATATCTAAATTTTTTAAAAATATTCCATATTTTGAATTAGCACAAATATTATGTGTGAGGGTCGACGGTTTTGTTCTCCGTGAGGTGTTAAGCTCACGGTTGCTGTGAAAATACCGGGGTAATGAATGAACACGAGAGATTATCGGTAAATGTGTCTGTTTATTAATCATAAATCACAATGGACTGATTGTATGAAAGAGAGAAACGCCTGTTAAAGTGACCTCGGAGAATGTGCATTCTAAGTATACGATCCTATCTGTCGTCTCCGAGTCAAAACTACCTCTCTAATGCTGGATCGTGAGTGGCAGAATCGAAAGCGAGCGCCCGCATGCACTTTCTTTTATAGACTCCTCGGGTGGTGTAATTCCTACCCGCGCGGTCGTCTGAAATCGTGGAAGGGGGGTTATGCTGAGTCAATAGAAACAGGCTTCAGGGTGAGTCCGAGCTGTTGCTATGCGCGTATTTGGCGATTCATGCATCGATTGCATTATAACTAGCAACGCTATATGCGTGTGAGTACTCACACGTGACATTGTTTGTTTGTTAATGTTTAACGGTTATTTAACTGTTTTTGAAATACTATATAAATGTTTTATAAAAAGGTTCATGGTTTTATTAATATCAAATAGCGATCATTTCCAACGTTGTTTAAACGCTAAGAAAACATTTCTTAAGTCAACATTCACAACGAATGTATACGGTAACGAAATTCCTAGTGCTGCCAACCTTTGTGACGTAAAATTAATGTTTGGTAGTAAATCTATGCTCGTTTCAGGACAGTTTAGACAAACATTACCAGTAGTCCGACAGGGTAGTTGAATTGAAGTTTTAGTGAAGAATATCTACTTATGGACGAATTTTAGACGCATGACATTGAATCAAAACCTTTGTGTATCTAACAATGATGACAATTTTAAACTATGGCTATTAAATGTTGGTGATAAAAAACGTTTAAATTTATATGAAAAAGAAACTGAATTATTTAAAATACCTGTTAACATGATACCAAAAGGGGACATTATTACAGAAATCTTTGGAAATAATATAAAAATCAATGACAAAACATTAAAGGATGAATTAATTCTTGCTCCTAAAAACAATGATGTAATTAATATTCATAATAAAATACTGGCTAGACATTTCGTTGAATATTTAAGTATAGATACTGCAGAAGAACAGACCGGGTATAAAACAAAGATAAAACTGGATGCTGATTTAGACTAGATTCTATTATGAACTGTACATAAGACTAGATAAAGGTCTGTCCGCACCGGCGGCCAGGCCGGAACTGATTGTCGGAAGCGACTGCGCGACGGCACATCTCGGCTGTCGTGGCCGCCACGCACCAATAAAAGAACAGAATGTAAACTGCCGCGAATTCAAATGTATAATGTGGAGAGCATGGAGGGGAACCGCCACTTGAACCAACATTATTTTTCACACAATTACTGCAAATTTCGCAAAACCAAGGATTCTCCAAGGTCCAAGAATTCCGCAAAAACAAGGCACTTGTAGAATCCGAAATTAAATTGCAAACGTTTTATGCTATTCTTATGCCAATATAAGGTTATTACTAGATTATTGCTGTATAGAATAAATGAGGTAAAAAGCAGTTATTAATATAAATTTTTAAACAAGATAAATGTCTGAGGAATAATTATTTCTTTCAAAAATTATCATTGAGCACCTCTAAGTAGTAAAAAAAAGTTAGTTGAACAATAAAATGGTACATTTAAACTCAAAAAGTTAGTCAAATCAGCTTCGTTATAAAACTTGGTACTAATAATTAGAACGAATCAACATGTTTTATTTAGACGTATGATTCTTATTTAGTTACCATAATTTGTACGGCTTCTTAAATAAACACTACTTTGTAAATAAACAAAATGCATGGAAAGCTTTTATTTTGATTAGTTCAGTATCAAAAGAACTTTAAATTTTGGCAAAGAAATATTTTCATTTCTAGTATTGATGGTTCGTCATTAAATGACGTTATTGGGCGTGTCACAAATTGAAACCAAAAAGTTTTATTTTTATTTTTTTTTTCTGACCTGAAAAATACTAAAATGGCGTCATTCTTTGAGCAAGCTGATCCTATTAAATATTAAGACGTATAATTAAACAAAAATTATAATAGGTTTAATATCGCTTAGAGGTTTTAAGCATGTATTATTTGTAAAACATTTAAAAAAGTAGAATCAAATATTTATCCGCTTTATAAAATGTCGATCACCCATCCAACTACGAAACCAAGAAATCGATGCTTAATTTTTATGATCAATCATCTACACTTCTATACTCCGTGCTACCAGCACAGTGTGTGATGATGTATTCTGTCTATATTTACCACACTGAAAAAAAAACACATTCGTTTCTGCTGTAAAGTCCGATAGTTTTAACCGTTCTGCCACCGTAATGACTGTTCAGTAAGAACAACGGTGTGCCACTGGTAGTTTTGGCGAGTCGCGACTCGTAAAATTAGTCGCTTACGCGGGACACCAGCAAAAACGACCGAATTGATTCTTTAAAACTGCTGAACTCTACGGTAATTTTTGCGAGTCTTCGTGCAATGACAGATTACTGGTGTGAGTTCAGTTAAAATGGCTGTTTTTTTTTCAGTGCAAATACTTAGCAGGTTTTTGAAGCTTGGTCCTATCTCGCAGGTCCCTTTGAATAGGTGGTATACTGGTCTGACGCTTGAAGACTGACTTGGCGGCACCCTCTACAGCATTCTCAGATGGTTTCTCAGTTGGTTTCATTCTGATTCCAACTTCATTTTCTTTTTCAGGATTCCTTGGTAGGTTGTTTTTGTCTTCTCTAACCTCTTCATTTGTTTCAGGTACCAAAAGCAGATCTTCCTCGTCTTTATCATCTACTTCTTCAGTCTTCAATTTTTCCAGGTCCTATTGCAGCCTCATTGGATTTAACATGATGAGCTACTGACACCTTCATAGTTTCCTGACACAGTAGTCTATAGTTTGTTGAATTGTCTTCATAACCAACCATGATCATTCTCACAGCCTGATCGTCAAACTTTTTGATATGGATTTTAGGTAGATATTTATAAGCACTTGAGCCGAACACTCGCAAATAACTCAGATCTGTCTTCTTCCCACAATTCATATGATGTTTTGGTTTTATTTTGACTAGGAGTCAGCACTCTGTTTAGTGTATATACAGCTGTGTTTACAGCTTCCGCCCAAAGTGAATTTGGTAGCTTTGATGCTTTCAGCATTGTTCTTGCACACTCAACGATGGTTCGGTTCTCTCTCTCTCTCTCTCTCTCTCTCTCTCTCTCTCTCTCTCTCTCTTTCTCTCTCTCTCTCTCTCTCTCTCTCTCTTTCTCTCTCTCTCTCTGTCTCTCCGCTTTGCCATTATGTTCCGGTGTGTAAGGTGCTGTTCGCTCATGCACTATGCCTCTTGACTCCAAATAGTCTTCTAACCTTCAATTGACGTACTCCTTGTCGTTGTCACTTCTAACAAGGAAGGTGCCCGAACCCGACCTCACCGATTTCAATGATTTTACGATATGTTGTAGTACATGTGAAAATAAGAGATATGTATTTTTTCTTATCGGCTCATAAGCGTATTTAGGGGGTGAAAACGACCCCCAAAGTTAACCCCCAAAAAGTGTTTTTTCTGAATATCTCGCCTTAAAATAAATATTTTTTTAACGAAACAAATTCGAGGTTATTTCTTACAAGAGCAAGTAATTCATGGTGATTTGAAGAGTAAGGGTGGCATCCTATTTTTTAGGGGTGGAAAACATATTTTTGGCATAATTTAATAATAAAAAAGTTTCAATAGCCTAAAAAAAATTGGAAACAATTTGAAAACATCCATAATAATAAAATAAAGTTGACGTCTTTCGGCTTTTTAAAAAATATTACCCCTAAGGGGGGTAAACCACCCCTTACACAAAATAATTATAAGTATGTACTTTAATTCATAAAATTTCGTAGGAAGTTCGTATATAAGGGTTTTCGAGGTCGCTCTTTACGAATCTGTTATCAGATTTTGAAAATGGCGGATCCAATATGGCGGACGAAATTAACAAAAAAAAATGTTATATAATAAAACAAGCTTTTAGCGACATAAAAAATTCGAAAAAACGTGTTAACATTTATAATAAAACAATAAAGTCTTCCGATTCTTTAATCAATATTACGCCTGAGGGGGTAAACCACCCCTAACAGAAAATAATTATAAGTATATATTGAAGTACATACGCGGAGTGTTAAAAATGACTTTTTCACCCTCTGTAAGAGAAAATGTCGTACAAAACACATGATAAAATGATCTAGACTAATATAAATTGACACTCGTCCCACACTTGTTAATAACTATTTATTGCATAAGTTATTTGAAATAAATATTAATGATAAATATCATAATAATAATAATAATAATAATAATAATCTCCGTGATAAAAGCATTTAGTTGAATTTTTTCAATGCATATTTGGAATGCATATCGTTTTACAGATCTTATAATTACAGCCATTTCTTATTATAAGTATACAACATTTATTCTAATTTTCCATGGTTATGAACGTTTTATGGTATAAAATGTTTACAATAATGATAATCTTCGAAATAGTGTTTAAAACATAATGATATTTTACACCAAGCACAACGTATAATAGCAACATTGGTGTATCCTTCTATATCACAGTGTGAATTGTAAGAATCTCCAAAACTATAATTAACAGGATTGTCAAATTCTTCTGTTTTTTCATCGATATAACCACTTCTAAACCAGGAATATTTAAAAAGATTAATATACCTTGGTGAGGAAAGTTGATTATGCACTAGAGATTGTAATTTAATAATGTTATTCCTTTCATGTAATTTTAAATCATAATCCATTAAAATTACATTATCCGAAAATTGTCGAACAAAATTCTTCCAGATACGGAATCCATATACATCAAGTGGTTGGATATTCCCTGTTGTTCCTGTCGGTATTTTTTTACATTAACAATTTTATTGTCTGGCATCGTTTCTTCTATAACTTTATCACAGTGGCCACTCCAGGAGTCAAGTAATAGTATAGTGTTGGTATCTACATTCGGGAAAAATATTTTTTCTATACAAATTTTAAAGAGGTCTGAAACAAAAACATTAATATTTGCTACCTTTTCTGCAGTATTAAATAAAATTTAATAAAAAGATATTTAAAATAAAAGATATCAAAATCATAATAAATCTACTGGTATCGAAGCAAATGATTTCTGGATTCATCATGAGAAGCTAGTTCTAGAGAGTCACACAAATAAAATACAAGTCAAAGTGAGATGCCGGAGGATCTTCGATACTATTTAAGTCAGCCAGTTATAGGTAGAAACGAGGATCCCATAATGTTCTGGGCAAGATGTCCAAATATGGAATTATCGAAAATTGCTACTCTTTATTTAACGGTGATAGGTACTTCGGTGCCTTCAGACCGACTCTGTTCACGAGCTGCATTGATTTTAACCGATAAAATAAGTCGGTTGACACCGGAGCACTTTCAATGTCTCCTTTTTCAATCGACCCTATCATCTGAGGATTGGCGATTTGATTAAACATTAGATTAAAAACTACGTTAAGAATACATATTATTATATTATATTTTTGTAAAACTTATGGTTGTATTTTTGTATTATGATTTTGTAAAAGGGCTGTGTCCGTACAAAGTACAAATTAAAGTAAATAAATAAATAAATATAAATTAAAACATAATTAATTAATTTTTAATTTATTTGATGAATAATTAATACTGTAATAATAATACTCTATTACTAATATTTCTATTTATTGCATAAAAAATATCAATTTTCAGAAATTTAGCAATATCTGTAATATCGATACATTTTATGCAATATATTGCATGTATCAATATCTTAGTATCAATTATTATCGATACTAGATATCGATATTTTAGTTGATATTGAACATCACTACCTAGACCTCGTCATCGGCCACCCCGCACACCTAGACATCGCCCTTGAATGACTTATTTACCTAGACATAAAAAAGCACAGAGTGCACCACCTAGACCTCAAAAACATAATCTTAAATTCAAGCAGACAATGTAAACACATTTCCTCTGTTGGAAAGCGATACCCAACTCTATTACATATAATAGCTTACTGTGGGAAAGCGATACCCAACTGTATCACACATAATAGCTTGTGCGGCCAACTTCACGCTTCTACCACTTTTCAGCTAGGAAGCCAACTTCACAGTCCTACCACACTGGAGAAAAATGTAGAGAAAGTGTTCCGAGCATTCGCGATATATACACTATTTTATAATTAAAAAAAACGGCTTATTAACAAACATTTTTGTTGATACAAAAAAATCATATTTCAGCTTAGAAAAGATACTAATAAGCTACAAAAACTCAACGAACAGTAACGATAAGCATCATGAAAAATCCGAACAGCAATATAGAAGTAAATAGTGTCACGGGCACCGCAGCTCCGTCTGCTTCTTAAACTCGCCTTCGTGGCGCTACCGCGCCACTTGATAAATTTTTCATCTTGCTTGCTCGAAACGTAACACTATGCCGCATAATTATAAAAATACATATAAATTATAAAAATGTAAATCATTAACTCAATGATATATGGTTACTGCATCACAGAATCGACTTCTTAAACAAATATTGAACAAGATACTTTTACTAAATTGTAATTTATGCATTGTATACATTTATTAAATTGTAACTAGATTATACATAGCAAATTATAATAATCATAAATAACAATCATTATTGCATTAAAAAATTAATAATAATAAAAATTAATTGAATTCTCTCAAATACAATACTGTATTCACCGTGTAATGGCTTTATTTAACTTGTGGCCTTACTTGGGAGCATGGTCTATTGAACATGTAACTAAGTACATATTTCGTAGTTATAATACTCTTGTAAGGTTTTTAGCTTTAAGGTTATTAAGTTTTTTATTTTTATGTACTATTGTAATATACCAGACCTGCCTACAGGTACCTACGTGTACCTCTGCAGGTTTTTGCAGATCTCATTTAACTGTAAATACTCTGTAAATACTTTTTTCTGGTTTAATAATAAATAAAATTAAAATAAGAACAATATTTTAATCATAATTTTAACCGTAAACAAATTTTTATGCAAATTTTGGCTATAATGAAATATTAATGATTATACTTTGCAATACAATGCAACAAAATCATTTATATACAAGATAAATAATAATTTTAACAAAATAAATATAATATACTTTACTAGTCAAGAGGCTGATGGAAAAATTCATCTGCCTCAAACATTATAAACATTGCAGAACCTGCAACAATAAAATAAATTCCACAAAGTAAATGCTTAATAAAAAAAGTTTTAAACAATAATTTTTGTTTTTAATTTATAATAAATCACTTATCTAATAATTCCATTGAAGTACTTTATTGAATGGAAACTACTGGATGGAACACTTGTGCAATTCAACAAATTATATCACTAATAATTAGAGAAAAATAATAACTATCAAACATTATTATTATGCACCAACAATATATGCAATACAATTTACAATTTAAAATTGAAAAGTCAAAACAAACTAAAATCTAAAATACTAACTAAATACTAACTAAATAACTAAAAACTTCAATATTAAAATTGGACAAACGATTCGAATCATAAACTACATAAACATAACTATAGAATAACACTATTCGTAATCAAAGGCAACTTCACTCCTTACACAATTTGCTAGCATAACTTCATGGCTTTTACGGAAAATCTGAAAATTATTAATTTGCTAAAATACATTAGCTTATACTTTTAACGCACAGAATGATATAATTTGCTCCATAAATATGAATCTCATTTAAACTTATAGTAACAGAATTAAAAACTATTTAGATAAGAACACATCTATTTAAGAGAGAGAGCACACAGTGGCGCTGTCGACGTTCAACAAGTTCAAAACTATAGGCCGCAACAACGCGACATAAACCGTCATAAGTGTCATACAACATCGTCGTAAATGGCGGGACTGTTGTACGTTGCAGTGTGTCACGGACGAGCGCTAGGCTCTCCGGTGGCATCTCCGATGGCTGCGGCTGACGATGCTCAGAGCGCATCGTCAGCAGGGAACGCCGCTGCCTGGAGTTCGCACGGCAGAAGGTGCAGCGTATACACCTTTGCACGTGCGACCGCTCGCCGCCGACGAGTCGCGTCGACGGCAGAGCGGGCAGATCACCGGCGACCACGAGCGAGAGCAGAGCTCTCGCTAACTCCCAATAAACTCTATTCTGGACTTCAAGCGTTCGTCACTTGTGCTCCCAGAGCACCCTCCTAGCACCCCCAAACATCCGTGACATCTGGCATCCCTCGCGGGAACTGGCGCAGCAACATCTGACCACCGCAGAAGTCTTGGCCAGTAAGATTCTCCGAAAAATATTTTTTTTGTTGTTTAAACAAAATTTTCGGCATATATCGGGAGCCCGGCACGTCAAGCTTCAACCAGCGCAGCACCGGGACTCCAAGACTTCTTGGGAAATCTAGTGCATTATTTAAGCACGTGTGGTCGCCGATGCTCGGGAGAACACCCGAGCTCAAAAATAATAAATCTCAGCAGGCCGTCAGGATCTCAACGGCCGAAAAATCGACTGAGCCGATGGAGAGCCGCCAATACCAGTCGGCGTCATCTACCAAGGACCAAATCAATTCTGAAGTCGAGAAAATCTCGGAGCATCGCGAACTCGCCCCTTCGAACTCAGCGTATCCAGCTTCAATCCGACTCACGTCCAAAAATTCAGAGGTCCGGCCAGTCGTCGATCTCCGCACGATCTACTGAGGTGCGGAAATTTTATCCAGCAAAACCGGCGGGTTTTGCAAACTGTCCTCAAAGCCGACCTTCGGCCAACTAAAGCCATCTGGGCCAACGTGGAGAATAGCCGTCGGTGCGGACCAGTCACCGACGCGCGCAAGCAGCTCAACCCAGCAGCCTTCACGCAGAATAACCGTCGGCGCGGACCAGTCGCCGACGTGCACGAGCAGCACATCTTAGCGGTCTTCTCGCAGAGCAGCCGTCGGCGCGGACCAGCCGCCGATACGCAGGAGTCATTTAGCAGCGGCCAGTCACCATGCGTGCAGCGTTTTGCCTCCTCGCAGTATACCTGTAAGTCTTTCTCGTTTTTAATAGAGTGGCTGGGCTTTTCGGGAGTGTCCGCATTATATTTCTGGCCTATAGTGCCAAATTTTTCGCGCGTTCCTTTTAACCTTCGATTTAGACAGGGCGCCTCGGTTAATAAGCGATGGCCCCGCCTGGGCTGTTCGGTCTATCGGTTCCAACGCTCTCTCGGGGAGCGAGGAAAAAGGATAAAGTCCGTCCCGCCAGCGACCCCGACGAACATAATCGGAAACATAAGACCGAAATCGCGCATGGAATGTTCGGCTTAGCCGTAGACCTGACTCCGCGTGCGCAAAGAAGGGCCGGGAGAACGCTGCTCGGAGAGGAATCATCGGACGATTCGGAAACCGACATCCGGGCCAAACGTATGACCAGCACGTGGCCCGAGGTGCAAAGCGAATTATTGCGCGGTAAAGCGACAACGCCACGCCCGCAGCAGACCGCAAAATTCACCGAGGACGAGAGTCACGATCGGAGCCGCGTACACATGCCTAGTCCGGCAATGTCGGTGAACGAAGCGCGCGCGCTGTCGGAATCGGGAAAGAAGTCGAAATCCCAGCTAGACATGCAGAAGCTGGAGGACAGGTTAACCGGCCTCACCCTGGGCAACGTTGGGAACCCCGGGGACTTTCCTGGCGACCCGACGGTAGTACCGTTTTCTGTAAAAGCGCGCGACAAAATCACAAGCAAGTGTCATGCGGGCATTCTAAACCTGCACGAAATTAAAAATACAGCGTGGCAAGGTACAATCAGCGAGAGGCTCAGACGTTGCAGACCACATGAATACTCTCAACGCCCGCTGCTCAAGCAGGAGGTCCCGCAGGTGCTAAACCCATTCGCCCTCGCCTCCCCAAATGGCGCACGAGCCCGAACACCGCGTGCGCGTAGCCCACCTCAGGCGCTAGCTCAATACGGTTGGCCGGGACAGAAACGTCGGGGGACCCGCGTGGCCCGCGAGGAAAATAGTACGTTCCCGCGAAAGGTAGACTCGCGAAGTGACAGCGACTCGGACTACCCGCGAAAAGACGCTCGGGTTGTTCATGCAGAGCGCGTCGCCGGAGGTGAGGATGAATCTAACCGCCGAGCGTCGCCCACAGCAAGACAGTTTTGCGAGCGGTACGAACAGCTGGGCTCGCGCAGCGGAAGCTCGATTTGCAGCGCAGCGAGCTGCGGGTGCAGGAGCAGTCGTTGCGAACAGCGCATCGAGGACATAGTCAAGCGCATTGGAGGAATGGCTATGAGCTACAAAATTTTTATTTTTTAGTAATTTGATTTAAATAAAATTTTGTTTAAATATTAATAAATAAATATTAAGGTGGCTCTCTGGTCAAAATATAATTTTTTTTTATTAATCTGTTAATTGTACTAAAACTTTAGGGGCATATTCCTAGTTGTGTTGCAAAGTTCCATATAAATTTTCAAGTATATTTATGGATTTTATTCAGAGATATGCACAATTTTTTATTGATTTTTAATGAAAATGTTATATTGTAAATGGTCCATGCGCAAGCCATCATAATGTCCATCTTTCAAATTTATTGTGTGTGTACCAAAAAATAGAATCAGCAAATCTGCTTTTCCACTTTTTTGATTATCCGTTACCAATTTTTTTAACACATTAAGATTTTTATTTACCTAAAAACAATTTAAATAATCTTATTTATTAATATATTAACAAACATTAAAATTTGTATAAAATTCATTTTAAAAAAGTGATAAAGCAGATTTGTTTATTCTATTTTTAAGTGCGCACACAATAAATTTGAAAGGTGGGTATTATGATGGCTTGCGCATAGACCATTTTATAGGTTGAATAATTAAATTGTGAGAAAACAAGCTTTTAATAAAAAAAGTATTCATTCCATAAATTTACTGATAACTCTTCTATATAAGTTCCCTAGTGGAAATGAAAATTGTGCCAAACTGTGTCAAACTGTGACAAAGTATGCCAGCTATTGCTTAATCTATGCCATTTCGGACGTTTCGCACGGTTTGACACAGTTTAGCATAGTTCGGCATACTTTGCCATAGTGTGGCACATTGTGGAGAAAAAATAGTTTGTCTGTACGTTTTCTTCGGATGGCATAGCTTTGCACGAATCGACATAGTCTGGCACAGATTAGCACAGTACAACACAAATTGGCATAGAACGGCATAGTTTTACACAGCTTGCCATGATTAAGCATAAAAGAATTATTCAGAAAATATTTTTCTACCTTTTTTACAAAAAATTGGCATATCCTGGCACGAATTGGCACATTCTGGCACGAATTGGCCTATTTTAGCACAAGACGGCATAGTTTAACATAGAGTGGCACATTATAGCACAACTCATTTATAATAATAAAATTGATCATTTTTAGGAATAATTAAGCATGTTTAAACAGTTAAAAGTTGAGATAGGATTATTAAAAATTATAAAAATAATTAAAAGCCTTTATGCTACATTGTGTCATGTTATGCCACATTGTGTCATGTTACGCCACATTGTTTCATGTTATGCCACATTGTGTCATGTTACGCCATATTATTTTAAATTGTGCCATTTTGTGACAGACTGTATCATGTTGTGCCTACCTATGCTAAATTTTCTGTAAAAATTTCAGAAAAGTATTTTTTTTTAAATTAATAATGTGTCAAGTTATGCCAAATCGTGCCATACTGTGCCGAACTGTGTCAATCTGTGCCCAACTATGCCAGACTATGCCAAACTATGCGAAATGTCCGAAATGGCACTACTGTAGCATAGTGTAGCACAATTTGACACAATCTAGCACAGCGAGACACAATGTGGCACAGTTTGGCACGATTCAGCAATATTTAACACAACGAATTTTTTCCACCAGGGTTTATATTAATTTTTACGAAAATTATTTTTCTTTACAATTAGAATCAGGTACTTTCTTTGTTAATAAAAGTTGTATACATTACAATGTATAACTTCAAAACAGGCGCTGTTATCGGTCTATTGCCAAAAATTCAGATATTATTAAAAAAAATGTTAGCTATTACAAAGCTAAAACTTTTAGGTCTGGGAATTTTTCAGCATCATGACAATAGTTTATGTAGTTTAAAAAATACTTAATCTATGCTTTTAAGCAATAAAAAAATTTTCTATTTTTTGGTCGAAATTTGACCGGAGATCGCTTAATGAAATTTATAAAATTCACATAATGAGGGCCAATACGTTTTTACCATCTAATTGATAATACCAAAACACTGGCTGTGAGCTACAAAATATTTATCTATTAATATTTTAAAAAATTTCATTTAAATCAAATTATTAAAAAATAAAAATTTTGTAGCTCACAGCCAGTGTTTTGGTATTATCATCTGGATGGTAAAACCGTATTAGCCCTCATTATGTGAATTTTATAAATTTTATTAATTTTAAACAACTTCGAAAAAATATACTGAGGGTTTAACATTTTTGGATGATTATCACCTGATAATCAGCTAATTATCATTAGCATTATATCTCATATAAACGCATATTTGTAACTATCAGTTTAAATAAAAATATTAAGCTGATATCACCTGATAATCAGCAGATTATAAGCTGATTATCAGCTAATAATCAGCTGATTGTCATCTGCTTTTTTTCAGTAGGGAGACGACGTTGATACTGCTCGCCCTGAGCACCAGGTCCCTCGGAGAGCGTTGACATCGAGATATTCGTGTTCAGCAACCTTGAAAACCCCCGAGTACGGCGCACAGTGGGGGAAAACGATGAATTCTGTGCCAAAATCGTAGAACTTTTGATAGAGACAAGCTATTTTGATGAATCTTGCTCGAGCTTCTAGCTATAGATTAAAGGAAAAATATGCAGAAAGTTTAAAGATGATTTTATAACCTCTAAGAATTAGTAGAAATACGTTATTTTTTCAGAAAAATTGTATTTTTGATTATAACTATTGATAGGAATAAGCTATTTTAATGAATCTTTCTCGAGGTTGTTGCTAAAAATCTATAGATTAACGGGAAAATATACAAGAAGTACAAAGATGGTTTTATAACCTCCAAGAATTACTAGCAATATGTAATTTTTCAGGAAAACCCTATTTTTTGAACTGTAATTACTGCCATTTTTTTTTGCCTACTTACAATAAATTTTTGTAGATTTTAGTTATTTGACAATGTTCCTATTACTAGAAATTATACAAGGTAAAACAGAATACAAAAAATCGGTAAGGATACCCAATTTCAAATATACTTGGTATTCGGGATATATATATATATATATATATATATATATATATATATATATATATCAAACTCAATGTCTAGATGCTTTTATATAACCTCAATGTTCTTATCTAACAGTTACGATCAATTATTATACATTAGATCATTTAACGTTCGACTAATGATTTTGACAAATTTGCTAATCAAAACGGTTGATCAAGGTACTTTCCTGAAATTTTTCCAGAACCCATTATTTTATATTTTCTGCTCATACGTAATTTGCCGAATAAAGTTTGACTCCAAATGTTCACAAATTTTGTATGATATTAACTACGTAACTTATCTTTTAATAATATTATACGATGTATTTATAAAGAATATTGATTACGAATCTCAAACATTACAGAATATATAACAGACATCTATTATCTTTATATACATTTATGAGTATGAGTATGTCTTATTTGATTATAATTGCATCTGTTTCTAGAATAGTCTACTTGAATTATTAAAGATTTAAACAACATGAATTATTACATTTACAGATATAAATTAAAATTATTTCAACTGTTCATATTATCTTGAAGTATCATCTACGTCACTATCACTTTCATCACTGGAATCCCTGCAATTATTAGAATGAGTTAATCTAATAAGCAATTACAGGTGAAGGCTAAAACAATAATTAAAAGATTATAACTTCAGAATAAGAACCTTAAACACAATTTGCCCCAGTCAAGAAAATTATAAAAATAACATTTAAACAATAGAACCATAATTTTAACTGACAGAGCTAAGCAAATAACTGCAGTAGTAGTACTCATAAACTTGAACATTAAACCTATCTTACCAATATTATAGCAATTTCTCAGAAATAGATAATGTAATTCAGAAATAGATTGTGTAATTTTCGAAATCATAAAATTGTAGAACAAACATTCAAAATTTACTGATCTAAAACTAAACAATTTGAGTTAATTGAAACTCTGCGTCTAAAAACTGAAACCATAAATCTGGAACCCACCGAAGAGAGAGAGAGAGAGAGAGAGAGAGAGAGAGAGAGAGTGGACAGAGGACATCTATCTGAAAACTATTATAAGACAGGCAAATAAAGTAAATTGAAATACCCCATAACCTCAAAAATCTTATATGCATTCAGAAAAAATAAATCACAAATCTTCAAAACCTCAAGACTCTTATGCACAGGCAGAAACACTAAATCTAAATACCCCATAACCTCAAAACTATTATACACAGACAGGCTAACTAAATTTAAAGACTCCATAACCTCAAAGCTCATATATTACAGGCCGTACAAGTAAATCTCAATCCCCTATAACCTCAAAACTATTATACACAAAACTGTTATACCACAAACAGGACAAATAAATCCCCCCCCCCTCCCAATAACAATAAATTCTTTTCGTGAAAACATTTGGATATTAACATTACCTTTCCGGCTTATGAACAAAAGTTTGCGGTTTATATTTATTTTGTTTGGCCTGTATACGAAGGAATTTAAAAATTTAGGGTATTTGGCTTCATATGTCCTGCCTGGGTATACAATTTTGAGGTTACGGGGTATTTAGATTTATTTAGCCTGTCTGTGTATAAAAGTTTTGAGCTTAGAAGGTGTTGAGAGTAACTTTCCCTCCCTGTGTATAATAATTTCGGGGTACTTAGACGTGGATCTGGATAACGAAACTTGATGTACATTATTTTCTTGCCCTAATGGACTCATTCAGATGAAACTGTACCGAACTATGTGCATAGTAAAAGTTAAAATACTTTTAGACCGTTTTTTGCATTTTTCACCCCCTATAGTGTAAAACACCTATCGGTGGTTTTACACTATATTTTTTTCTATTGCAAAAACTTACCTTTGAGATATTCTCGTACATCCCATGTTCCAACCGTTTTATGGTAGGATATTTGCAACAAATGTTCGAAAGCTTTTATTTGGCAATGCAGTAAGCCTAAACCGTACTGAAGATATTATTGATTCGGAGTAAAGTCGGCTCTTGAATTATTGAATTGATGGCAAGTGGCTAGACATATTGGACAACGGCTTGTAGCATTATTTCCAATTATGGTATTAACGCATTTTCCGTCGAATAATGTTTGAGATACACTATATTCTACTTTAGCTACTTTTTCATTTGATAATTTAAAACTATGACGAACAAGGTTCGTAATTTCATTTTCCAAGCGATTAAATTCAGTAATCGTAGCCTCATCATCCTTTTTCAAGTGCTATTCTTAGCGGTCTACAAAATCTTACACTTTGGGGTGTAGGATTTGTCCAAGAATATTTATCATTTTTATCAATGAATCTGATAATAACAACACTGGTAACAAACAGATTGTTGAGAACTTTTATTTCCATTATGTACCTGTTTGTATTTCTGCTTTGGGTTAATGTGTCCAGAAGAACTGTCAAATCCCAAAGTTACTAGTAATTCTAAGTTACGTAAAGACAATGGATCCCACTCTGAACAAACTGCATTGCATAAGCACTCTGTGATTTTATTTCAAATATTTTGCAAAGATACTTTAACCTCAATTTACGAAGTACAATAACCTAAAGGTTTGCATTCTGCCATTTTTAATTGAAGTGTACGTCGTATCGTTAACGGCATAGACAGGGAACGGTGAAAAACAACCGATAATCTCGTCCCAACGAAGTAATAGCGCCACCGGCGGGATTCCGAAACGGACGCGAGCGGTGGTGCTGAACCCCCGACCCGCGTCGGTAGATTTCGAGTCGCTGCAGCAGCAGCTGGAGCCACTGCAGGCGGCGTTTAAGCGTCTTGAGGCTTCGGAGTCGACCGCGCCGTCAACCCGCACCCCGAGGATGCGTATCGAGCCTATCCTGGAGGTGGATACGCCGGAGATCGACAAGTCTAGCGCCCCGCCTGCATGGACAAAGCCTAAAGAATTGCCCGCGAACTACTACTAAAGACAGTAGCGCCGCTCCGGCCCCAGGGGTTAAAAGGCGAGTACCAACCCCGTGCGTTCTGGCCGATGGTAAGGAGGCGGCAAAAGTCGTGGTGAATCGGAAAAATAGAACGCGTTCCAGCGAAAAACGGCCTGTATCGGAAGAACGCCATGCGACGGCGAGGAAAGGCCGGGAGAGCGAACTTAGCGCCAGAATTCCGGAACGCCGACCTCGCCGGGAATCGGAGAACGATCATTCTCGACACTCTCGTCGCAGTCATGAGAGTAACCGTTCGCGCCGCCCGTTTGATCGAGTACATCGTTCACGCGATCGTACTGTTTCCCGTTCTCCGAGTGCCCACTCGCGCTATGACGATCATCGTAGACGCCACATTGACAGACGGCATCGGAGTCGTGATTATCTTCGCCGAGAGCATTGAGAATGACGACCTCGACCCCACTACGCGTCGCCGAGCGAAGATTCATTCAGCGACGACCGCAGCAGTTACCATAGCCGTAGCTCGCGACGCAGTCGGAGACGGAGGCACCGATACAGTGACTCATCTAGTAGCTCGCAGTCCGACTCTCGTAGCGGAGGTTGGACGAGTGACGGGAGTACGCGTAGCGATCAAGTGCGTGCGCGAAAAATCGAGGCGTTAACCAAGTCGCTCAAGAATTGGACGCCGCGGTTCAGTGGGGCGGAGGAGCGGTCCAAAGCGGAAAATTTTCTGTCTAGCCTGACGGAGTACGTGCGTACCCGCCGGCCGCCCTCTCATCGGTTTCTTAACTGTCTATCCTGCTTACTTACGGACGATGCCGCGCGTTGGTACCGAGGCGTGCAGTCTGACTTCCGTAGCTGGCGATAGTTTCGTAGGGCTTTCCTTTTCCGTTTCATCGGCGAAACGGATGAGCAGGAGGTTAATATGGACCTGGCGCGACGTACGCAGGGGGTCGGTGAGACTATTTCGGCTTATATCGCGTGCTATAAATACCTACGTGGTCATTTGCGCCACCCTCCTAGTCTGCGAGAGCAAGTAGCGACGGTGTACGCGGGATTGCGGCCCGAATACCGAAATTCCATGGTTAATTTGCCACGTTATTCGTTGGACGACATAGAACGTTACGGGCATCAGTATGAGCGGCACTGTAATCTGAACGCGCGCTGGGTTCCACCCCCGTCCTCCGACAAAATGAATCTCCCGGATTCGGCGTATGTGTCAGAGTCTGGGAATAAAAAGAAGGGGAAAGAAGTCGCTGTTGTCGAATCGCCGTCGGAAGCGGGAAGAGGGCCTGTAAATAATAGCACCGGTGGAAATAATCCATCAAATAACGCGAATAAGGGCCGAAATAACCGGGAGCGGAAGCGCAATTATAGAAACGGAAACCAGTCGAATTCTGGTCCGAGCGTTACTCCAGCAGGGGGCTCTAGCCCCGCGGCGGTGGTACAGATCACGCCCAAGGTAATGGAATCGACGCACGTGGCTGCTAGTGACGGGTTTCGGATAGGAAATCAGCCTTGGGGAGGAGGAAATCCTCAGAATTGCGCGTCGAATCCCCCGCCGCAACCGTACGTAGCGCCGTCCCAGCCACAGAATGCGGGGACCCAAGTAGGTCGCGGTAACGGACCCCCTAAAATAGGACCGTGTTTCGGATGCGGAGTAGAGGGACACGGCGCCGCTAATTGCCCGAAAATGAACTGTTTCGAATGTGGCCAAAGCGGACACCGGGCGGCGAGCTGCCCGAAACGGTTAGCGCGACAGGTATACTGTCAGCTCTGTAATAAGGAGGGGGTGATGGTACGCGAGTGCTCGAATTGCAATATTCTTCAGCGTTTGGGAAACGGAATCGCGGGTACTCGACTCAACCCCCAGGGACCCGCGAAATGAGGGGGGTTGAAACTACACTAGCGCCGACCATTCCAGTAGATCCTGGTTGGTCATTAGCGCCGATACCCCCGTAGTAGCGTTAGGGGGGTATCAAACGAGGCGGATGGAGGAGAAGAGTCGGATTGGGGAGAAGCGTGGAAGGATTTTAATCATAAGAAGTGGCCGGAGTACGTAGCCGCTCACCCACGAGAAGAGTCGCTGTCGAAGGAAGAGGCTAAGAAAGAATTGGCGCCGTCCGACGGGACGCGCGACCAATTGAAGTCGAAGTCGAAGGAAGTTACGAAGGAACAATTGGCGCCGTCCGAAGGGATGGGCGACCAATTGATGTCGAAGTCTCGGGAGGATACGAAGGACGAACTGGCGTCAACCCAAGTAAGTGACGACCAGCGGGAGTCGCAGTCGAAGAAGGTAGTACTGGCGCCAACCCAATTAATTGGCGACCAGCCGGAGTCGGAGTCGGAGAGAAGTACTCGGGAAAAACGCCTACCGCCCGCGAAAGCGAACATAGCGTGTGATTCCGACTTAAGCGGGGATAAATTCGCAATCTCCATCGGTGGGCGGATAACGTTGGGGAAAGGTAGCGCCGAGTCCGAAAGCGACAAACTGAATCGTCTGCTCAGACAGGCTTTAGGCCCCGAGTTAAGCGAGGGTTTGACCGATGATGCGACCGTTGATTTTAGTATCCGAAAAGAGACGTACCCATACCTCCTGAGTCTACGAGTGCGGTGCCTCGACGCGCTCCGATCGTGAGGTGCTCAGTGAGGTTAGGGGAGTCCAAAACACCGTTTAGTGTGGTTTCGGAGGGGGGTGAGACGGATGGAAAATAAGTACAAAACGACCCTGTAGCGACCGATAACGTAACCCCGCTGCGTGCTATTGATGCGATGGTCGACGACAATCGAAAATTCATGCGATTATGTTTAGGGGGCGGTGGTATACGGCTCTGGTGGATTCCGGGGCGTCGGTATCGTTAATGAAGGCGGATGTAGCAGAACGTTTCAGTTTGCGTCTAGAACCTTGTGACACGGTCATCAGAGGGTTGAACGGTTATAGCGCCACAGTGAAGGGTGTGTTATCACGTAAACTAGATGTAGATGGAGTCTTAAATCGGCTGAAAATTAGAGTCGTGGAACAATATTACCACGATATCATTTTAGGGATAGATTTCTGAATGCGCCGGGTTGTCAGAACTCACCCAGTCGGAGCACGACAGATTACTAGCCGTGGTTCAGAGATTTTTGCCGGAAAACCCGCCCGCAGATTTAAAGCCCACTTGGCTGATTAAGCATAAAATCGTGTACGTAGGGAATAAAGTCGTCAAGCATAAGCATCGTCGTTGGTTGCCGGTCCATTAGGCTATCGCGATGCGGGAAATTGAAGAGATGCGCCGAATGGGAGTAATAGAACGTTCCAATAGCGACTTTAGTAGCGCCCCCGTAGCAGCAAATAAAGAAGGCGGGGAGAAAAGATTTTGTCTAGACTATCGCGACGTAAATGACGGGACCGTGAAAGACGCGTACCCATTACCGCCGATTGATAGCATATTAGATAAATTACGGAATGCGAGGTACATTACGAAGATAGACTTGCGGAAAGCCTACTTTCAAGTGCCGCTGGACGAAGATAGTAAAAAGTATACCGCATTTTCCATGCCTGGATCGGGTTTATGGCAATTCACGCGAATGCCATTTGGGTTGGCTAACGCACCAGCGACTTTTCAACGTCTGGTGGATAGCCTATTTGGACCCGAATTTGAGCCCTACGTGTTCGGTTATTTAGATGATATTATAATCTTAACGGAGAATTTCGAAGACCACCTGCAATGGGTGGAAATCATATTAAAGCGGATTACGGAGGCGGGTTTGACCGTTAACCGAAAGAAGTGTGAGTTCGGTTGCTCGCAAGTGAGGTATTTGGGGTACTTGTTAGACCGAGAGGAGTTAAGGCCCGATCCAGAGCGAATAGCGCCGGTGTTAGAATATTCTCCACCTAAAACAAAGAGACAGTTGCGCCGATTTTTAGGAATGGTGGGGTGGTATAGCCGGTTCATCCCGAATGACCTGGAAATTAAAGTTCCTCTGTTGAAGCTTCTGCGGAACACGCAACCGTGGGTATGGGAAGAGGAGCAACAAGAAGCGTTCGAGGCATTAAAATTAGCCTTGACTCGTGCTCCCGTCCTTGCGCGTCCCGATTTTACAAAAAGATTTACGATTCAGTCGACGCGTCCGACTTTGCGATTGGCGCGGTACTTACCCAAGAGTTCGAAGATGGGGAGCACCCAATCGTGTATTTGAGCCGCGTATTGTCGCCAGCGGAGAAGAATACTACGACCGAGAAAGAGTGCTTGGCGATAATATACGCGATTAAGAAGTTGCGTCTGTATATAGAAGGGTATGGGTTTACGGTAATCACCGACCATAGCGCCTTGCGTTGGCTCCAAAACCTCAAAGACCCAACTGGCCGATAAGCGCGTTGGGCCCTTGAACTGCAACAATGGGATTTCGAGATCGTGCATAGGAAAGGAACCAACCATCACGTACCCGACGCGTTATCTCGTAGTAAAGGAGAGGATGAAAAGTTAGTTAGTGCATTCGACGTAATTACAGATGAGTGGTATCTTCAGCGCCGGCGAGATGTGATGACGTCGCCAAAGAAGTTTAGAGAGTGGAAAGTTGAGGACGAGATGTTGTACAGATACCGTCGCGACCCCTTGTTAGACCCGATTACGCACCCATCAGAGGGTTGGCGCCTGGTGGTGCCGATTGAACATCGCCCCCGAGTTTTGAGTGACGCCCATCGCGAAGCCTCGTCCGGTCATTTAGGAGTAGAGAAAACTTACGATCACGACGCGATGGAATATTACTGGCCGGGAGTATGGCATGATGTCAACCAATATGTACAGGAGTATGATATATAAAACTTCTCAGTTAGGAACGGCCGGAACTGGCAAAAGCCAGTACAAATATCTGATCGTTCTTCAGGATCTATTCACGCGTTGGGTGGAATTAAAGCCAGTTAGGAAAGCGACGGGCCAAGCAGTAGCAAAGGCATTCGAAGAGTTAATCTTATTCCGTTGGGATAAACAAAACCCTGAAGGATACTTTGGAGGAATATGGGGCACTCACGTAACCACCCCACCGTACCACCCCCAGGCGAATCCGGTAGAGCGAAGTAACCGAACTTTGAAAACGATGATTGCGACGTTTGTAGGGAAAGATCACCGAAATTGGGACCAACACCTGCACGAATTTCGCCACGCGGTAAACACCGTGATGCAATCGAGTACTAGAGTTTCGCCGGCGTTCCTAAATTATGAACGCCATCCCCAACCAGTGAAAAGTTTGCGCCGGGAAGTAGAAGTACGAGGTCCCAAAATCGAGTTAAACCCTTCGGTATGGGTTGATCAAGTAAAGCGGTTGGATGCGCTTCGTGATATCGTCCTTAAACATTTGGACGAGGCTTCGATGAAGCAAGCCGCGGTGTACAACCAAGGGAAGCGTGTAGTAGAATTTGAAGTAGGTGATTTGGTACGCCGCAAGGTACATTCCCTTTCCAAAGGGGTAGAAGGGAAATGTAACAAGTTAGTCGCGAGCTACAGCGAGCCGTGCGTAATTCTTCAAAAGTTATTGCCCCAGTATATAGTCCACGTGAGCGAGTTACGTCGGTACGTGCCTCCGCGAAATCGTGCCGCGAATACGTAGCGCCCACACCGAAGGTATGTTGTGCCATAGCGTCGTGAAGTCTGGTGACGGATATTCAACGACTTACTGACTCCATACTAATGGACGTTAAACCCCTAGAAGCATTATGAAGACCGTGTCATGGGCCGAGCACATCGCAGAGATGGAAAGCGAGTGTGAGCGGGAGCTACGCGCCATCGAAGACCAGCAGGAGAAGCTACGCCAAAGTCGGCCCCGGACCGACATGACACGGGCGGCGGCGATCTGGCCCCGCGTGCCCCAGCGCAAGCTCCGTGGAGGACGAAGAGCGATCGAGTACCGGGGTCACGGACACCCGAATTCCCCGTAAGACCATGATTGGCGTCGCGGGGCCCCTGCCCCTCACGGAGGAGGAGAGAGGCCTACAAGCGGGAGGGAATTCCGGTGGAGGAAGAGCCCTCCGCCCTCGAGGAGAGTCGCGCCGCGGTTAACGAGCTGGAGGCCTTGGTGAGCGAAGACAACGACCTTACCATCGTCATCTCCAATGAGAGGGCGGAAACAGTGGGGGAGTGTCCGCGACTCCGAGGTACCAACGGCAAGAGGCGAAAATACAACCTGTTGCGCCACATCGAGTTGGAGGACGTTGAGTCGGTGGTAGCCGGACCGGCTCGTCACCGTGACCACTCCCTCCCACGGTCGCGCTGTCTCTCTCTTGCTCGTTCGACGCGGACGGAAGGGAGCGTCCGTGCGCTTGACGCCGGCGGTGTCGCACCGCCGTTAATTAATATAGAGGGCGCGGATTCGGGTTTTTCCGGGAACGCGCAGGGCTCTGGAAGAACAAGTCACGACAAAACGGTTGATCTTATTATACTTATAACCGAAGCTCGTCGTTTATTAAGTCAATCCAATTATCGATTGTGACAATTGTTATTTATTGACGTCGTGTAGCAGCAAGTAATATCGCGCGTTTGATTCCAAGATACATTATTACGGGTAAAATTGTATTCAGACCAAGTCTGATCCGAACTGGGGGTTGCAGAATATACGAATATTATTATCCAGATTAAACAGTGTGTAATAAGCTTTATTTCTACACCTCTGCCACGCCAGGCGTACCTGTTCCCATACCTACACGTTGTCCCCTTCTGTAGATGTAAGAGTCCGCGGTTCGCAGATCGAGTTAAAGCAAGTGTAAATTGATGGTTTGCGTCACCGGAATCGGTTATAAAAAGCGCAACATCACAATATATATATCACGAATACCAAGTATATTTGAAATTGGGTATCCTTACGGATTTTTTGTATTTTGTTTTACCTTGTATAATTTCTAGTAATAGAAACATTGTCAAATAACTAAAATCTACAAAAAGTTATTGAAAGCAGGCAAAAAAATTGCAGTAATTACAGCTCAAAAAATAGGATTTTCTTGAAAAATTACATATTTCTAGTAGTTTTTAGAGGTTATAAAACCATCTTTCAACTTCTTGTATATTGTTCCGTTAATCTATAGATTTTTAGCAACAACCTCGAGAAAGATTCATTAAAATATCTTATTCCAATCAAAAGTTATAATCAAAAATACAATTTTCCTGAAAAAATAACGTATTTCTAGTAATTCTTAGAGGTTACAAAATCATCTTTAAACTTTTTGCATACTTTTCCTTTAATCTATAGATATTTAGCTAGAAGCTCGACCAAGATTCATCAAAATAGCTTGTTCCTATCACAAGTTCTACGATTTTGGCACAGAATTTATCGATTCCCCTTACTGTGCGGCGTTTCGACTAATTATTTAAATAATTTCCGTAAAACTCTAGAAGACGACGTTGATACTGCCCCCCCCCCCCCCCCCCCTAGGCACAAGGTACTTTGGAGAGCGTTGACATTGCGATATTCGTGTTCAGCGACCTCAAAAACTCCCGAGTAATGAGTTTCGACGAATTATTTAAATAATTCCCGCAAAACTTTGATAAGATGGCGGAACTGGGGTTCCTCCTGATATATATTTTAAATGCCACCCGAGGCAAGTTAATTCAACGGTGTTTTGTGTACTGTGCGAAAACGTATTTCACAAAAGTGACTTTAATGGAAAAAAGGGCGTCAAATACGTATCGAGTGTGTTAGTAGTGTGTGATGAACATACAGATCTAGACTTAACCTCAATTAGTTGCCAAGATCCACGTGTCATACTATGCTAACTGAAAGCAACGTGTTAAAAATATAAAGAAGAAGCCAAGAAAATTAATAGAAATTACCTAATACTACAAAAAGATCATAAGAAACTACAACAAAAGTATGAAGGTCTACTGGCTGAGATTGAGAAAAGCTCAAATGTTGACGATGACGATGCTATGGATCAGGAAAATACTGATACAAACGTGGCACTAATTCAATCGTACAAAGAACAAAACTCACTGCTTAAAGATATGAACGAAAAACTCAAAGACAAATATGCATTATTAAAGGAGATGATTGAGAAAGATAAAGAACGTCAAATAATTGTAAGGAAATCCTATGCAGATGCTGCAGCAGCTAAACAACCAATCGGACTGCCAAAAATTATACCTAAGATAGTAGTTAGAAGAAAGAATAAATATGACAAGACAAATCTAAGAGAAAAAGTATTAAAATATCTAGTAAAATATAGATCTATACAAACTAAGAAAATAGAATTCAATGATAATGAGGTTAGAATTAACTGTATAAATATGGAAAGTGCAAAAGCTGCAGAAAAACTGCTAACAACAAAATTATCTAACACTTAGTAAAGTAAAGTAGAAAAAGATCAATTACAAAATCCAAAGATCAAAATAATAGGAATAGATAATTTCAGTAATATGGATAATAGAAAAAGAAGAAATACAAAATTCAAAGATCAAAATAAAAGGAATAGATAATTTCAGTAATATGGATAATAATGCTCTTGAACACGATATAAACACAAGAAATTTCTCTAATTTAGATACAAAACGTAAAATAATACATTCTGCTTATAATAATTATAATAAAAATACAACAGTAATAATGGAGGTATCGGCTGAAATACATAAAGTTATCAAAGAGAACAAAGATAGATTATTCGTTGGATATCAGAATTGCAGAGTCCTAGATATCATCAATGTAAAACCCTGCTTTAATTGTGCAAGATTTGGTCATAATGGATTTAAGTGCAGAAATTAGTCTGTATGCCTTAAATGCGCAGGAAGCCACCTTACACGAAATTGTGAAGGGACAAAACCTACATGCTGTCCAAATTGCAAATTCAGTAATGACAATTACGGTAAAAACTATAGTACAAATCATATAGCAACAGATAGTGAAATGTGCGAAATCTTAAAGTCGAAAATAAGATTACACACAAGCTCAACTGATTATAATATCAAACCCTATCTACCGAGATACCTCGGTAAGGTAGACCACATAGGAAAATATCAACGAACAAACAGTCACAAGTAACTTAAGATCATCAACTATAGGAGGCAGCACAGACTCTATCTTATCAGAAACGAGGTCAAGAATGGGAAGCGCAAGTGCAATTTCAGCATCATAATGGAGCAGGATTTGAATCTGAATGAATCAAGTTTAAGTGATATAGAGTCTTTGAATAGCAAGCTAAAAAATAATGATAATGTCATTTTAAGTGTCAACGTAAGAAGCTTAAATGCAAATTTTGAAAATCTGGAATGCTTGATTGAAAGTGTGGCTGTGAAACCGTGTGTTATTGTATGCACGGAAACTTGGTGTCTGGAGACACCTCAACTCTTTAAACTGCCGGGTTATAAATTGTACTACAACAATAGTAAAATAAATAAATCTGACGGAGTAGTTATTTACATACAGGAAAATTTAAAAGATATTACAGAAACCTTGGCGTTTAGAGACTTGAGGATTCTTAGCACTACGATAAAACTAAATAAAGAAAATATTGTATTATCAGCTATTTATAGATCTTATGATTTGCCTAAGTCAGATTTCGTATTAAATCTTAAAAATTTTCTAAATACATATAATTTTGGGAAAAATCACTTGGTAATTGGGGATTTCAACATTGATATACTGGATAATAATATCTTAAGCCAGGAATTCTTAGAGAATTTCTTAGAAAGATCGTACAGACCGGGATTTGTAGGTATAACCAGACCAACAGTTAATAATCCAACTGAAGGAACGTGCATAGATAATCTTTTTATCAAAAATAGTACAATACAAACTTAGTTTTATAAAATCACAAGCACTTTTATGGATCATTATCCATTATTTGTAATTTTTCAAGAAGGACTAGCTAAAGTAGAAAAAAATGTTAATGATGAGAGAATTAATTACAAAAAATTATGCACTTACGCTTCTACTACTGATTGGTTAAATGTTATAGACACGAATGATCCCAACAAAGCTACAAACAATATTATCCAAAACATAAATAAGTGCATTACGATTGCAATGTGCAAAAGTAAGAATAGTAATAAAGAACTAAAACGAAGGAAAAATTGGATTACAAATGCCATTATGGTATCATGTCGTAAAAAAGAAAAGTTATATAATGAATGGAAATTTATTAAGTACAATAAGACTCTAGGCAAAATAATTAAGAATGCTAAGATTAAATATGAACAAAACACTTTCTTGTTAAGTAAGAATAATCCTCGAAAATTATGGAAATTAATAAATGATAAATTAGGCAAAAAGAGAAAGAAAAGTAACGAAATTGAATATATAATGGATGACTCTAACAATAAAATTGATAATATAGAGCAAATTACAAATAAGATAAATGAATTCTTCTGTGAAATTGGGCCAAAATTAAGCGATAAAATTAAAGTACCAACGAGTACAAATACTCCAAAGATTCCGTTCAATGATAAGTCGATATTCATAAGACAAACAAACAGTATGGAAGTTAAGAACATAATTACTAAATTCAAATAAAAAGCGGGTAGAGTTGTTGTAATTGGCATTAAGACACTAAAAATAATATCAAACTATATTAGCGAACCTTTGGCTCAAATCTTTAATTTATGTATAGAAAAATCAATTTGGCCTGATGCATTCAAAACAACTGAAGTTATACCGATTTATAAAAATTGTCTCCAAGCACACAGCAAACAATTATAGACCAATTTCACTAATTTCGAATATTGCCAAAATCTTTGAAAAAATCATTCATAAGCGTGTATACGATTTTATAACTAAACACAGTATTATATCTGATAATCAATTTGGTTTCATGAAAAATAAAAGTACAAGAGACGCATTAAATTACTTAACTAATATTATATACAGCAACTTAGATAAAAGCAAGCCTTTAATAGTCACTTTCCTAGATCTATCCAAGGCGTTTGATACAGTAGATCATAAAATACTACTGCGAAAATTGCATTGTACAGGATACGAGGTTGTGCACCTACTAAAGAGCTTCTTAACAAATAGGAAGCAATGGGTGAAAATAAACAGTATAAATGTGACTCCAAAAGCATAACAACTGGTGTGCCACAGGGCACGATACTAGGCCCCCTGCTTTTCTTATTATATATTAATGATTTACTTGATAGCCTTAAGCATGATACCATAATATCTTATGCTGACGACACAGCTGTTATATCAGCTGATAATACGTGGGAATCTGCAGAACGCAAAATGAACAATTATCTAAGTCATGTGGCAACGTGGCTAGCTCTCAACAAATTGTCTCTAAATATTAACAAAACAGTTTATATAACCTTTGGGAACTATCGCGATAGCGTACCAGCAAATATTTGCGTAAGAATTGATAACTTTTTAATAGAAAAGGTAAACTATATCTTTGCCAAATTTTCTAATTTCATGAACACTAACGGACTAACTACCCTGTATTATGCACTATTTCACAGTATAGCAACTTATGGAATGATTGCATGGGGAGGTGCGTACCAAAATTGTCTGAACCTGCTCCAGAGGCTGCAAACCAGACTTATAAAAACCATTAGCAAAAATACCTTTCTTAACAATAATTACCCTCCTAACATAGAACAATCTTTTTATACAAAGGCGTTATATTATCACCATTCCAAACTAAAAGCACTATATCAGACAAGTAAGTTTTAAGTTTAAGTTTTGTAAACCAGCCCTATGTACAGGTAAACTTGTTTTCCCTCGATAGGATATGCTACTGTTGTCTATAGCTATATAGATAAACATGTGATATTATTGTACTGGTTAAATAAATAAATAAATAAATAAACTCTAGGAGACGACGTTGATACGGCCCGCACTGGACACCAGGTAGCTCGAAGACCGTCGCCGTCGCGATATTCGTTTTTAGTGACCCCAAAAACCCGCGAGTAGCAGAACTGGATTAATTTCCTTTAATATTTACCAATTTGTTAATTATTCATTGTCTTTTTGCAATGCATATTTTTAATGCACAAAATGTATTTTTAAAAAAATAATTTATCACTATAGGTCACAAAGTTTGTGGACACTCTCACGAATCGAATGCAAAAAACCGCATTAAGATCCAACTTAGTGTTAAAAAAATCGACAGTTAAGCCGTTTTCAGTGCTTTATTTCATCGACGGCAAATATAGGTTATGGTTTCATGGGATTTATTTTTTACGTAAATAGGAAGAAAATTATTATTCCTACAGTTTTAAACAATCCTTTAAATCGTTAATTATTATTATAACATATTTAAATCCATTTAAAAGGAATAAAAAACCTTATATTTATTATTTTTATTTGTTCTCGCTATTCTACCGAGAACGACGTGCAACATTCATGTGACCAGTATAGGGTTTTCAAATTGATCAACCAGACAGAATCTACTGATAATGTTCATTTCTAGACGAATTCTGCTAGAAAACCTGGCAACGTTCCTACCAGAGATGGTCCCGTAAAATTTGAAACTTTTAGAAATTTTAAAAGTATAAATTAAAACTTTTCCTAAAGTTTAGAAACTTATTTTTAAACTTTCAACGTGTTCCCGTGAAATTTTTAACTTTCAGAAAGTTTGAAATTACACATTTGAACTTTTCCAAAAGTTAAAATGTTATTTTTAAACTTTTGAAACAGTCTCATTAAATTTTATACTTTTGGAAAGTTGAAAATTGTCAATCTGAACTTTTTCGGAAATTTAGATTTTCTTCTTTACACTTTTAAAATATTTTCATGCGATTCTAAAGTATAAAGTCATCAATGTAAACTTTCTTAAAGTACAAATCTACCCTGGTAGTAGCGTTCCCGAGAATGTACCTGAAAGCTACCAAAATTTTTGAAATCTAGCAGGTTTTTAGAGTAGAATCTAGATGAAAACCCCGATCAGACATGATTTCTGGAAGAAATCTCGGTAGAATTTTTTCTCCACTATGATTTGTTTATATAACCTTACTTTTCACACCAATCATCTGCTCTGCATTGACATTGTTTGAAAATATTCATAAATTGATGAATATATATACCCTATAAATTCATCTACAATGTTTTTTGAAAGGGAAACATGATTTTTAAGGTGCACATTAATAGTGAAAACCTAACCCTACACATGCATGCTCTCATACATGACATTATGTACAGCATTGTATACTGACTGACTTTATAGCACTGCGTGACCTAAGTCCGCGGTTAAGTCACGCCTATCCGTGATCTAAACAGTCCTTTATTGCAGTGCTATATCGTTCTCGCTACGCTCGGACGCTAACCGCACGGTGCGGTACAGGACTGTTTATGTCACGGATAGTTGTGACATAGCGGACTTAGGGCAGGCAGATGCTATAAAATAGTATACGATACTTGTGACTCAAATCGACCCATTATTACACGGCGTGTAAATCGCCCTCGCTATGCTCGGGCGCTATCTACACGCCGTGTAATAATGGGCCGTTTAAGTCACATGTATCGCAATATACTATTGTATTATTTAAGTACAATTACTGTGTGAAAAGTGTCATCGATGCTCAAAGTCACCAATGATCAGGTTTGCACAGGTATTTCAATCTCATCAGTATGCGAGCGCAGTTACTCTCAACCACCAAATCTCTCATAATCAAGGTAAATCCATGATATTAAAGGTGGATGTCTGTTCTTTTGCGTTAAGACTTGTTCAATTATTTAGAAACAGACTGCTATATCAGTTTTTACTCAACAGTCTTGGTTCGGCTTTTCACCCTGAACCCTACAGCTTTGGCGTTAAAAATGCATGTAGCTCTGTTGTACATGAAAGTCGAATTCATATCAGCTAGAATGAATTCAACTTAATATACTGTTTCAACATGTCAACACAAATTAAGTTGCAAAATTTCAGCTGTCTTAGTATGATAGTTATTAAATGAGAGCTAAAATAAAATTGTGAAAAAAGTAATCAAAATCAATAAAATTTGATTTTGCTCTCACTTGAAAACTTAGACAGCTGAAATTTTGCAACTTAATTTGTGTTGGCATGTTGTAACAATATATTGAGTTGAATGTATTCTAGATGATATGAATTCAACTTTCATGTATAGACCCTGTATTTTTGCCGCCAAATCCATAGGGTTCAGGGTGCAAAGCCGAACCAAGACTGTTAAGTGAAAACTGAGATGGCAGGCTGTTTCTAAATATTTGAACAAGTCTTAAGGCATAAGAACAGACATCAAACCTCGATATCATGGATTTAGCATGATTATGAGAGACTTGGTGGTTGCCAGTGACTGCGCTCGCATACTGATGAGATTGAAATACCTGTGCAAACTTGATCATTGGTGACTTTGAGCATCGATGACACTTTTCACACAGTAATTGCACTTGAACAACACAAAGTCAGTCAGTACAGCATGCTTGTACATACTGTCATATATGACAGTATGCATGTGTAGGGTTAGGTTTTCACTCTTAATGGGCACTTTGAAAATCATATTTTTTCTTCAAAATCATTCTAGATGAATTAATAGGCTAAATATTCATCATTCAACATTGACTGAAACTGTGAAAACTGTAGTTCTGTCTGCTATGCTATTCTGCTGTATAACATAGCAGACAGCCTCTACAATATGCGTCATGTAATTCTAGTATGCCTGTGTTTGACCTGAACCATACGCATGCGCAACAAAAGAAGAGAACTTCTGCTACTTGGGTTTCAGCGTAGAAACTACGCATATTTCTCGACAAATTCTGGTATTCATTCAGACGTAAGCCTATGTCATTCGTCGAAATAAATAAAACTGTGCTGGATAATATATGGGTTTGCTGTTCTGAGGGTTAGTAAAGAAGTATGCGAATGCAACGAATATACATCAATCAAACTACCTTGCAGACATATATTCGCCGTCAGACAGCATTTCAGATTACTACTTTATAATGCTAGTTTATGTCCAGAAAGGTGGAAAATGCAGTACAACATAGCAAAGCTGACAGTGCTTCAGACAACACATAGAATTCAATGCTGTTCTCTTCCTGCGTATACCACTCACAAAATACCAGCTAAAAAGCAGCTTGAATTTTTGACGAGATTAAAGCTCACTTCTAAACGATTTGAAGAAAGACTTGATACATTAAAGCGGATAGAATCAGCATGGCGACAGAATAAATCTGTGAAAGTGATATCGGATGAAGATTTATCACATCTTCCTAATTTATCTATTGCTGATGAAGAGAACGACAATAATGAGAATGATGAACATAGCATTCTTCTACCAACAGTACTGAAAATAAGAGGAAGACCATCAAACATAACATAAAGCCATACCAAAGTCAGAAAAGATAATACATGAAACTCCTATTAAATCTATAATGAACAATAT
>JAZHPH010000265.1:0-10562 GCA_037356405.1 Nasonia oneida | reverse complement strand
CAATGCTTGGTATATGGGATAGAAGGTATTCTGTCTTTCTCTCACTGGGTGCCACTTTTGGTAGCCTACACACGCAGTCTATCCCTCTTATGTCTATGATGGAAAAGATGCTTCTATGTAAAACATTTCAAATTTCGCGCTCATCGCCATCAAAGCTTTAAAAGCTTCTTCTGCATATGCTAAAGTTTTGAAATTAAAGTATATAACTATGTTATAATTAGAATTACATAAGCGCTATATTATTATTCATAATTTTGTTTGCTTAAAAAAAATTATATAACAATAAATGTGATGTATGTGAGTATATTACCAATTGGTGGAATGATCATTCGAGCCACAATTAAAAAGTTTTTGAGGTTATATATGTAGATACACGAAAAATTTTTAAATTTGCGAAAAAATATAGCTTAGAGGTGCATTTTTGCATACGCTAATAACCCAGCTTCGCGTACGCTTCTAAGGCCAGTCAACAATTCGCGTACACTAATTACGCAGCCTTGCATATGATTCTGAGACCAGGCTACAATTAGCGTACGCTATTTACCAGCTGCGCGTACGTATTACACCAACTGATAACTTTCCACGCGCTGTTTTTCCAGCTTTCCGTACGCTAGTTGCGTACGCTTCTAAGGCTCCCTAGACAGACTCTCACTACAATATACAATGTACATATACAAGTAAGTGTATCTAGGAAGTGCTTTATTTGTAGAGAGCGTAGTAATTCTGTATGACTTTCTAATATATATAAAAAGAAAATTTAGTTGTTCACCAATAAACAAAATGAAACGGTCATGGCAAGTTACGTAGTAATTATCTTGATAGTTGTTCTTTGCTTCTTTACGATTAAATAAATAAAAATAAATAAATTTGTTTGATTGACCTCAGTTCTTTTCTATCTGTAATTTTGTTGCGGAATATATCAAACTCGCCTAACCTTTTACTTTATTAAGAGTTAATTTTTTTTAGAGATTTCAATCCTTTTTTTTAAATTGTTTAGAGTATTTCATATTCAACGTAGTAAAAATAAAATATAAGCATCTTTTGCACCATTCGACCATAGCTTTTTTGTAACATTTTTATTACTAAGATGAAATCACTGATTTTTCTAATATACATCACCCTTGAATTATTTCTACACCTAGGTACCAAAGGTACCAAAAAGACCTCGTCATCGGCCACCCTGTACACCTAGACGCCACCCTTAAATGATATTTACACCTACATACCCTAGTAGAAATGATAAATGTGAAAAACTGTGAAAATTTGGGAACATGTGTGAAAGAATGTGAAAGCATGTGAAAAATAAAAATTTTATATCAACATTTGGAACATCACTAACAAGAACATAATCATTATTTTTTACACGTTTTCACAGTTTTTCACATTGTTTAACATTTTACACAATCAGAATTTCAACAACAAAAAAGTGCTTTTTCATTGTAACACTTAGGCACAGTTTTTCACATTTCCTCATAATCGTTCACATTATTCCACATTTTATATACATTATTCTTAGGAACCATTGAAATCCTTGTTTACACTACTTTGCATAAAAATATACAACTTTTTTTTACAAAAGAAAGTACTTTTATTTGTATTCTTACATTACATTAAAGCTTCATTAACATTTTTTGTAATTTTATATGAATATAGTACGTTTAAATTATAATATTGCTCACTAGCCTCACATTACAATTATGAAATAGAATAATTTATTTAAATAAACAACTTTTTATAACTTTTTATATTTTATAAGGTACTGAACGATTTCAGACAATCTGCAAGATGTCCGTCCACCTACCAGAATTGAAAGCGTTCCATACGTCCAGCGTTGCCAAGACTACTAGTGGTCTGGCTCCATGACATATATCGTTTGTCTTGTCTACAATCTGTACCACGTGTGTTATAACTCCTATTGTTGAGTGTCCTCGTCTAAATCCGTGCTGTCGGTCCGAGAGGTCTCCGGCGGCTTCCACCGCTTGCAACAGTCTCGGTCGTAGCAGTAATTCGTACAATTTACCCGGCGTGCTCAGGAGGCTTAGAGGCCTATAGGAGGACGACGAAGCAGGGTCCCCCTTACCTTTGGCAATGAGGACCAGCCGCGCGCCCTTCCAAGGCCCACCAAACACTCCCGCCGTCAGGCAGCCGTTGTAGAGCCTCAACAGCGCATCGGGCTGTTCAACTACGATCATCTGCAGCAGTTCCCCACGCACGCTGTCAGGTCCCGGGGCTTTTCGAGGCTTCAGTTTGGCTGCAGCACTCTCAAACTCCGTCACCGTGAAAAGTGGACATTCGACTGCGGTGTCCATGTCCGTATCGTCCGTTCTGTCCTGATGGGTAGAAAATAAATCGTGGACAATCCTCTCCATTGTGTCCGCATCCTTCGTCTCGGGGGGGTTCCAGGCACCAAGTTTGCGAGTCACTATCTTGTAGCCTTCCCTTCAGGGGTCTGACTCTACTTCGTCTTCCAGTCGTCTCCAACACCGTTGTTTCGTGCTGTTGATCGTCTGTCTGAGTAGCCGTCTCGCGAGCTTGTATTCCCGCGAGATAGCCTCTCTTTCGTCCGAGTCCCGTTCCGTTTCCGCTAGTCTGCGGAGTCGGAGGCATTCTTTTCTGATTTCGGCGATTTCCTGCGTCCACCAGTAGGTCTGCCTTCTGTCCTGTCTGTATCGTTTCCGTGGCATCGCGGCCTCGCAGATGCGCTGCAGATACTTTTCCAGGTCATTAGCAATCCGTTCAGCCGCGATTCGGTCCGTCCGCCCTTGAGACAGGTCCGCAGAAGGAATTGCTACGTTCTGCAGTTGCCTCTTGATTTCGTCCTTGTTTATGCGTTCGATATCCCATCGTGTTGTCCGGATACTCTGTCTTTGCCTCAACGCAGCGTCACTGGTCAGGTTAAAGACGATGTACTGGTGATCACTGGCCGTGTAGTCCTCGATCACTCTCCATTCCCCTAGCCTTGTCAACATTCTGTCTTTGGCTAAGGTTATATCTGGTATAGAGTTACCGAAGCCGGATCGTCTGTAGGTGTACACGTTTCCGTCATTTATGACTTCCAATTCTAGCCGGGCAGCCATTTATAGAATCAGTCGTCCTCGTCTGTTCGTCGTAGGCATCCCCCATTCGATCGCTCTCGCATTAAAATCGCCCGCCATGATTACATCGCCAGTAAGGTCTCGGACGACGTCTTCCAGGACTTTTAGCTTATCTTCGTATTCGCGCGCACTATTGTTCGGAGAAAAGTAGACACTGACAATAGTGACAGAGCCCACCCTTGCCCTAGCATAGTCTTCTCCGGCCCCACTGTCTATAATCCGCGCCGCGCTCACCCCTCGCACCCACATGCCGCCACCGTGTTTGAGCTGCTGGCGATCCACGATGCCTCGGAGAGCTGGTTTCTGTACTGCTCGCTTATCACGAGCACGTTCGCGTCCGTTTCCGCCGCAATTTGTGGGAGCAGCGCATGTGCCATGCTGCTCCCGTTCAGGTTGCATTGAATTATTGTCAGGTCCATTTTGTCTGTTTCGTCTTGCATTCAGTCAGGGCTGCCTTAAATGCTGCGCACGAGGCCGTGCCAGGCACGTGTGCCAGATCTTGGTTGGCTCGTCCCGCGCAGAGAAAGCAGGAAGACGCGCTTGTGCACGCCTTGCCTATCTGCCTCCTTTGGCCGCATTTCCAGCAGCAGTCTTGTCTGTCCGGTCCCGTGCAGTCAACCCTCACGTGTTCATAGCCAAGGCACCTGTAGCACCTCGGAACGCGAAGCCTGGGTCTAATCCGGCAATTAATCCACCCGATTTTAATTCGACCTTTCTTAAGTAGATCCGTTGCCTCCTTCGCGTCAAACTCACAGACATCCAAGGCTTGTCTACGGTTATTCGCTACAAAGACGTGGACCTTTCAGTCTGTCGGGGTCCCCGTTTCGCGGTTAATCGCGTCCACGATGTCCTGTGCTGTTGTGGCGCAGTCCAAGTCCATGAATTCCAATGTCACCTTGGAAGTCATGTCCTTTACTGTCTATTTATGATAAAAGTTCACCTGGCTATAAAGAGCGTAATAAGGAATTTGCAGAAATAGCTCGATTATTAAACGAACGCTTTAACAGCAACTTTACAGGTTAGTATCATTTTTGGCGTTTAAATAATGACATTTCTGTTATCAACACTATAATCATCTATAATTATTGTAGCTACCAATGTTCATGGACTGTGGGATAGTTTGGAAAAAGAATATAAACAGATGTATCAAGCAATAAAGAATGCACCTTCTGGTTCAGCGGCCACTCATATAACAAATCCAGCATTATTTAATAGCTTATCGTTTATGGTAAGAGCGTCTGAACATCGACCGCTAGCAACAAGCATGATAAATAAAAAGAGAGCAGTTAACAGTATTTGGCAGACGAGGCCTTCAGAAAATCCTCAACACAAGGTTGATTATATTCCACCGAAGAAACGTCGTACTGCTAAAAATAGTTACGCCAGCGTATGACAAATTCTACGAAGTAAAAGTCGGCGAAACAGCTGAGGTTAAATCTGCTATTTCAGCTGTCGACAAAATGCTATACCAAAGCTGTGACGATGTAATTAATGCTGTGAGGAGATTGCCTTCAGGGGAAAACTGTAATGACGACCCAAATTTCGATTTTGTTTATGAAAAATTAAGCAGCATAAAAAGTACAGATTTAGATGATTGCTTCGTTAAAATTTTGCAAGGATTGGAAAAATTAAGATAAACTGACAAATATTTTCTACTTAGATTTATAAAATGTCCTTTATTTTGCTATTAGTCATATCATTTATAATTTGTTTGTCATTAAGTCAGTGGTAATAAGTTATAAAAAATATACAGACTATAAGTATAAAATGTAATTTACATTAAATACCTTGGTGGAAAAAATTCGTTGTGCCAAATCGTGCTGAATCGTGCCAAACTGTGCCACACTGTGCCTCGCTGTGCTAGATTGTGTCAAATTGTGCTACACTATGCTACAGTTGTGCCATTTCGGACATTTCGCATAGTTTGGCATAGTCTGGCATAGTTGGGCACAGATTGACACAGTTCGGCACAGTATGGCACGATTTGGCATTACTTGATACATTATTAATTTAAAAAAAAATACTTTGCTGAAATTTTTACAGAAATGTTAACATATTGTGGCGTAACATGACACAATGTGGCATAAAGGCTTTTAATTATTTTTATAATTTTTAATAATCCTATCTCAACTTTTAACTGTTTAAACATGCTTAATTATTCCTAAAAATGATCAATTTTATTATTATAAATGAGTTGTGCTATAATGTGCCACTCTATGTTAAACTATGCCGTCTTGTGCTAAAATATGCCAATTCGTGCCAGAATGTGCCAATTCGTGCCAGGATATGCCAATTTTTTGTGTAGAAAAATATTTTCTGAATAATTCTTTTATGCCTAATCATGCCAAACTGTGTAAAACTATGCCGCTCTATGCCAATTTGTGTTGTACTGTGCTAATCTGTGCCAGACTATGTCGATTCGTGCAAAGCTATGCCATCCGGAGAAAACGTACAGACAAACTATTTTTTCTCCACAATGTGCCACACTATGCCAAAGTGTGCCGAACTATGCCAAACTGTGCCAAACCGTGCGAAACGTCCGAAATGGCATAGGTTTAGCAATAGCTGGCATACTTTGGCACAGTTTGACACAATTTGACAGTTTGGCACAATTTTCATTTCCACTAGGGTATGTTTTCATTTAATAAAAAACAAATTCCTATTAATCAGTAAAATGGTTATGCACAAACTAAAAATATAAATAATCTTCTTAAACTTAAATATGATTTCATTGCCACGGAACGGCACCATATCTACTACAAAAATAATCTCGTAGTGTATCTCTCATCTCTGTTACGTTTGCAGGATTACCACCTACATAGATTCCAATTTCTTCGTCATTATTATTATAATTATCATGATGATCATCATATCTTCTTTCATTTTCGTTTAAATTCAGTTCGTCGGTAATTATAAAGTTATGCATAAACATATGATGGCTGTAATTATTGTCTCTGTGTTTACTAGTCCCCAATCAAGAGCGTTTTCAAGTATTTTCCACTTTTTCGTTATTATACCAAAAGCTCTCTCCACTGTAAGACTAGCTCTTGATAATCTATAATTGAATATTTTCTCTTCTTCAGTTAAATTGTGGACTCTCGTATAAGGTTTCACTAGATAAGGTTTTAAAGCAAATGCGCCATCCCTAATGATATAATATGGAAACTCAATGTCAGTTCCAGGAAGTCGACTTGGTTGCGGCAAATCCACATTTCCTTCATTCAAAGCTCTGCTTAAATCGCTCCATTGGAATATTCCAGCATCGTTTAAGGAACCTATAGATTAAAGATACGTTGTATAACATTGCAATCAAAATATACAATATGATATTACATGCGAAAATTACCGAAATCTCCTATATTGATCCACAAGAAGCGACAAAAAGCATCAGTTAAGGCAAATAGCACGAGGCTAAAATACTTTTTATGATTATAAAAGTATGAGCCAGAATTGTCAGGCCATTTCAATCGAATATGCTTGCCATCTAGGGCACCTATGCAATTTGGCATATTCCACCTTCTGCCATAATATTTAGCTATTATCGAAAAATCTTGGCTTGGGAAAGCAATATAATTCTCTTTCATGGCATCACTGTTGAGGATAAGTCGTCACATTACGACAAACCGAGTATAGCCAGCGACATCCGAGCGTCGAGCGAGACCGATGGGTCGCGAGCGGAGCCGAACGGAAGCAATGGCGCCGCGATTCGCGTGCGAGGCGAAAAAAGAAAGTAGCGGGTTGCGTTAGTCAGACTCCATGCGTGGAGAGCGATTGAGCGAAAAAGAAAAGCTTTGTACAATCGCAATAAGTTCTCTTTTGTGTAATCAATAAAAATTCAATAAATATTCTGTTCAACCTATCCCAGTTTCAACACGATTTCTTTTCTCATCGAACCTGCTCAACCTCAACAATCACATATTGCTGTACATACTTCATGAATATAATTATACATTGTGCTCCTTCCAATTAAGTACATCCATGAAACTTTTGAACACTCAACCCATGTGTGAGAAGACTGTAATTTAAATTATTATTTGCATATGAAATGCATGAACAGTTAAAAACAAAAACAACGTTTCTATATACTCATTGTAAAACAGCACAATTTTAATTCTGGACTTAAGGCTCTTCTACTATTTTTAGTCAGTCTGCCTTGTGCGAGCTCTAAAATTTGATCAAATTGATCAACGCTCATCGACACAAATTTATAAAATTCCTCGTGATCATTCAACTTAAAATATGAAAAAAGCGTGTTGTAGGCGCCATTTTCATTTCTCGCGTTTTCTCAACGTCTTACGTTACACTTTTGGAGACAAATTCTCAATATTATGGATGTAGTAATAACAATATTAATCCATGTCTCAATATTGTTATTGAGCAATACTCGATTCATCGTTACTTCCGAATTCACGACTTATATACCACAATGCAAAATGCGAACTGTCAAAAGTAAGGGAACAAAATGAACTCGTGTTTTTATGAAAACCACTTATCAATACGTATTGGCTGAGAGCAGGAATGACTATACAGCGCCAATGACTGCCCAACTTTGACACGCGAAGTATATCTATGCATACAAAATATATAGATATACTGCAGCATTAGTATGCTACAAATTTCCAGATTTTGCCATGCCATGCACCCAGCGAATAGTGTCTCTCGTATGTACGATTGCCAGCGACGAGTGAATTGTGCGCATGCGCGGTAATCAAACGACATATCTGTTTCGGGAACGCGCATTTAAGCTATAGTGAAGCTACAGTTTGTCTATTCGCGAGTTCACGAGAGGAATTATCAAGACAGCATTGATAAAGTGAGAATTTGAACAACAATGGAAGGTCTTGAGGTTTCTATTGTTCTTGAGATACGTGAAGCCCTTAATATTTACGACCCTCACCATCCGAATTATCGAAATCCTCGTGCCCGGGATGAAAGCTATACCTTCATTCGGCAATCAGCTCTGCGACTGTTCCCAGAACAAGCAGCACGCATAAATGGTGAGTTAACGTAGTTTAAATTATTGTTTTTAGGTGATCGTTGCATTCAGATACAATAAATTAATTTTTTTAGGCAATCGTTACATCCAGAAAACGTGGAGAAGATTGAGAAATGCCTATGCGAAATTAATGCTACATTGTAAAACGTTATCAAGATTAAAATTTTTTTTTTGCATGGGTTTATAACTAATAAAAGTTTTCAAATTTAATTTATAAAAAATGAGTTATTATTTTTATACTTTTATTTAATTTAACAAGAAATTGAGTCTCTTTTCTTATAAGTACAATTATTAAAATTTATTTTATTTCATATTTATGTGCAATGTTTTAAGCAATGTACAAGTTATAAAGTGCTCTTCGATAGCCAAAAGCAAATGAAGCCTGCGATAGCTAAAAAATGTCAAATATGACTTTTGGGCTTCGAAGACAAGTGGGCACACATTGTACGTATAAACATTTTTTAAAGTTTTCCAAACGATACCTGTAAATAGGACCCCTTTAATAGAAATGAATGTTATCATAATTTTAAATAAAAAAAATCAGCCTAAATACATAAACTAAACTGTTGAAAAACAAGTCTCAGGTATGTTATGTCACAATTTCGTTTGAAGCTTATCTCCAAGTGGTTGAATCTGCCTGGAATGCCAAACAGCACCAGTGGATAGCGCACACTGGACATATACATGATTGCAAAGTAATTGGCGAGCCCTGCATTCATCTTCAAGGTCGTCTCTGGGAAGTTGTAACAGCTGACAACGCCAAACAGCACTTTTCTTGGTCACTTAAAGCCTGTAAACAACAATTAACTGAGCATGTACCACAAGAAACTGAAGTATTATTTCAGTTTCTTAATAAGTTTCATAAAAAAAACTTGAAGCTGGTCCCTAGGAGGTCGAATCTGGCAGGAACGCCAAACAGCACCAGTAGACGGGGCACGCTGGACTTGTGGATGATCCCAAAGCGATTGGCGTGCCCTGAATTCGTCTCCAAGGTCGTCTCAGGGAAGTTAAAATAGCTGACAACGCCAAACTGCACCACCAGCAGTACACACACAACTTTTCTTGGTCACTTAAAACCTGCAAAAATCACAACTGAGCACATAGCCGAGAAACTGTAATATTATTGAACGAAATACTCAATAATCAACACGACATATGCAAGAACACTTTGAGGCTTAGCCCCAGGAGGTCGAATCTGGCAGGAACGCCAAACAGCACCAGTAGACAGGGCACACTCGACTCGTGGATCATCCCAAAGTGATTGATGTGTTTTCAGTTCACTTCCAAGGTCGTCACAGAGAAAATTTAACAGCTGACAACGCCAACTGGCCACTGCTGACCACCAGTAGTATATAACCGACTCTTTTAACACTCCTAGTAACCTGTCATACTAAAATTGAGAACTGAACACGTGGCACAAGATACAAGACACTTCAAGATTATTGCACAACACAAGAACAAGACTATTTTCACCACAGCAGCAACAACAACTCAAAGCAACAATGAATGCAGCTTCCGGCTTGTCTCCAGGTAATCGAATCAGCCAAGAAGACCACTCACCACCACCAGGAAGTATATGAGAACTCCTTGATTGACTGCAAGATGTTGAAAAGGATATCTTTATGTGCAATGCTGTAGAGTCTCCTAACCTCCTGCTTGACTGCTCACATCTCTAAGTACCGCTTTTCTAACCCTAAAAATAAAAAAAAAATTCACAAAGTAACCTCGTTTTATAAAAAAAGTCCATCTATTAACACTGATAATTATCTGATTATGTTGATTGTAAAATTGCAGGCACTTTTGGCAAATACAACAGCAGTCGACACAGTCGCGTGGAATTAAAGCGACACAGTGCAGACGACAAACGAGAATTTTTGTCCAAGCTACTCCAGCCTAAGGTCTATGCGTTGATCTGCTGGTCTGTTCGTTCGTTCGTTCGTTCGCGCGAAAGCGAAACTTGAGTTGGTCGCACTGCGTTAATCGCTACCGATTATCAAACGGTAGCGTCTAAGCGTGTCTGTTTGGACGCACCTTCGAGCATATACTACAGTAGTATATGCTCGAAGGGACGCACCCTTATAGCGCTGCTGCAGAGAGCATTGACGCGACAGAGAACGTTTCCAGCGGACGCTGCGTGGAAGCGGAAGGATAGCATTTCCCTTTTTCAGGTGATACCCATACAAAAAGGCATCCTCCTGTAAATAAATTGTTAATATATCAACAATAATACCATTACTGGAGAATAAAAATTGCATATCCGTAAAAGTAAAAAAAAATTGTGATGATCTTTCAACAAAGTCATTGAAAATATTTATAAAAATTAAAGATTGTACTTTATTAGGACGTGGTAAACCTAACAGTTTTTCTCCAGAAGAAATTGATTGTCTAAAAAACATTGTTGATGTTACCAAAATAACCGAAACATTGAAGTATTCAAAAATGATTTATAATAATAATCGGTATACTGCAGT